>CAUOQF010000207.1:0-23964 GCA_963457715.1 Argyresthia albistria | reverse complement strand
ACCCAAAATGGCGTCATTTGGTATTCTCCTAAATTATTATCCTCCTTATCCTCCTTGATTGGGTGTTTGCAATGGAATAGTAATGAAATAGTAATGAAATAGTAATGAAATATAAGTGAAATTCTCAGAGCAGCATTAGGGCCCAGGATTGAGGAGAGCCGAGGGGCGATTTTTTTCCGAAGTTATCCATAAAATAAAATAGGTAAGTATGTTGTTTTGCATATTTATATTTCTTTATTTGAAAGATTTTTTCTATGTTTTGCACCTTATCACCAATCTTCTATTATAGTAAGATGATATAAAACGTTATCGTACATACCTTCCTATATATAACAATGACTAGATTACATTAGAATAAATGGATATGAAAACAGTTACCTACTTAACTTAGGTGGCATGTGTAATATTTACAATTCTTATTTACATAGGTACAACATTTCTGTATAACATCTAATTTTAAAATAAACTTACTTTGCACTTGCATGCAGCATTAAAGCTCAAATTAAATAGGTAATCGAAAATAATACTGATATTTTTTGGTTACTTACATTTATATTAGGTAGGTAGGTACTTTACCAGAAACATGGTAAGTGGCTTGGTTGATTGATGTGTATGTCGCAGGAAAATGATAGAATCAGGGATTTTATCAAATCCCGGGAAATGATAGAATAAAGGTATGATTATAACATTTCACTAGACAGATGTAGGGATTTCGCTAAATCCTTGATTGTATCATTTCCGTGCGACATGTACCTTACACAAGGACCAAAATATTTTTCATGATCATATTAAATAGCCTCACACATTTAATTATTATCTTTTCTTATATTGGTATTAGTAGGTAGGTATAATTTATCTGCATAATATGATGAGGGCCGGGAGTACTCGAATGGCAATAGCAATAGCGATGGTGCAAAATGCAGGTACTGGCTTGGGGTCCATATTGGCTCATCTAAAGTCTAGACTTGAATGTTGGTGTTCCTAACATTTTAGGAAGAGTGATCATTCGGAGTACAAATCGTTAGTAAGACCATTTTCGGAACTTAGACTTTAGATGAGCCAATATGGACCCATTGGCTTGTTAATGGCGGCCGAGTCACGCCGCGCGCCAATATTTCAGCCAATCACATGCACCTATTTTTAAATTAATCTTCTCCCTGTTACATTTTTGACCTCTCAGAAACTGGCGGTAGGTATGACATCTGCCTTCCATAGTTTTACAAGATGGCTGCGGGGCGTTGAGAAGAGCGTGAGGTCTAGAAGTACATTGCGGGCAGCCCGCACCGCGGCAAGTGTCAGCCGAGGATGCCGCCAGACATGTTGCCGTGCACCCTCATGTGCCGGTTCAGGTTGCCGGACTGGGAGAACCTGGGAGAAGAGGAATTCTTAGGGCTCGTCCAGAGTGAGGGGTTTGCGCGGAGGCTAAGGCGGGCGCGAAATATCCAACAAATGTAACCGCCGCGTTGCTTCCAGAGTCTGGAATCCAGACTATGAACTGACTAAGGCGGGTGTGGCTAAAGTGTAGCTGCAACGCCGCGCCCGCCTTATGCCCAAGTCACCGAACATTCACTCTGGACGAGGCCTTAGTGTTTATCCACGCTAGGTATGTAGAAATTAGGCGACGGAAGTTTTACGGACGGGTGATTACGCCTTCCAGGCTATTTTAATTACGAAGAACACTCTTGCCAAAGTTATACAACCGAAGTTTGGTCCGGCCATGGCAAATTATAACTTTAAATACGTAAGTTTCTCACGTATGAATTTCTTAAGTCAGAACGTCAGATCGGCCGCAGAAAGCTAATAAAGAAAGTATAAGGAAGGATGTGGTTACAAAAAGCCATGAGTGTTGAAACTTACCTCAATAAGCACAGTTTGCACTGATATGGCTTTTCCCCGGAATGTATTCTCAGATGCTTCGTCAATGTCGAGCTGTCAGAAAAGGCTTTCTTGCATGACCGGCACCTGTTGAATATTGTACCGTACAGTATAGATAGAATAAATACATGTTTACAGGCAGTTTGGCACATAGAGATTCTACGTAACCACGACGTTTGTCAAAATTCGGTAGAACCGCTTTAATACTTCTGACGGTAAACTGCATGATGCAATACGATCTCTACACGATAATTTTCACTTCTTTGATAAACCATGTAGGTAACCTAAAAACTAACAACTCACGTCGGATCTTCAAAACGCCTAATGATGACTGTGGTAAACAAACTAAAATTATAATCTGCGCATGTCATAAGTCATAAGTTATGTTATTTACGATGAATCGAGAATTCGAGACTGCAGTTTCGCGGACTAAAACACAGGGCCGTACTACGAATATGTTGTCCCGTCTTCGTCGCCCCTTCCTATGGATAACAGACAATAAGATCTATTGAAACTTACTGATAAGGTCTCTCTCCAGAATGTGTCCTCATGTGAGTCGTGACGCTGGAACTTTGACTAAACCTTCTGTCACAAATTGGGCACCTGTTAACGAAAATAAAAATCGGTTAAGTGCTAGTCAGACTTCCACAAGAAGGGTTCCGTACCACCGTAAAATAAAAAGTACAAAAAATCACGTCTCTTGTATGGGGATGCCATAGAGCAACACGCCCTCCTAAGGGGACGCCCATTGTCGCCCATCTTTTAATTATTCGTTATTTTTGCTGTAGTGGCAACCGATATAATTTAAGTTATAATAATTCGCAATGACAGTATCTTTCTAGTACCTAAGTAATAATTATATTTATTAAATTGTATTTATTTACCTAGGTATTGAAATATTTTTACTCACCGGAAAGGTTTCTGTCCTGTATGTGTCCTCACATGGGCAGTTAAGTTCGCTGCTTGCGAGAAGCTCTTATTGCAGTCACCACATCTGTATTGGAGATAATGGCAAAAAAAGAAATTAAGTGAAAGATAGGACGCAAAATTGTGAATGTGTTATGATTGGGATTTGTTTTATTTTCCAAAAAACACAGGGTATTTTAAATTCCACTTCTACTAGCTCTTCCAAAATACAACATTGACAAAATACCCTCGATGCAGTTCTTGAGTTCTAATTTTTCATAGGTGTTAAACTTCATTACGACGTGGGTAGGTTGAAAATCGTGGGCCGTTGACTTTGCATAGTTAATGCAGTTGCATTGTCATTCCACAAAAAGCAAATCAAACGCCTAATGATGAAAAAAATGTACAAAGGCGAGCTTATACCTGTAGGGGCGCTCCCCCGAATGTGTGCGCAGGTGCGTCTTCAGGGTGCTGGGGCGCGCGTACGTCTTGCCGCAAATCCGACATAGGTTCGGCTTCTGTTCGTCATCGTCTGAACAGCCGCTCAGGGCGCCGACCTGATAATCGTATGCGTTACAAACTCAAAAATATTTGAAGATATAAAAAAAACTTGGGTTAAATGCAATAAACTGGCAAAGTGCATGCAGGTAGGACACGTAAGTTGAGGGTTGCGCACAAATCGCATATTTGAAGTGAAACTTAAATTTGCAAACTTAGGTAAGTAAATGAAGAAACTAAAACCATTTTCGGATTTTCCCTTTACATGTGATATAAAACCATTTAGGTTTCGATACCCGCGTTAGACATTGATTTTTTCAAAGACTACACTAATTTAATTTCAACTTGATAACTCTACCGCGTAAAATGTGCTTGAAATTAAGTCAAGACTCTCAACAGACGGACAGACGGTCGAACAATAAAGTGATCCTAAGGATTCTGTTTTTCCATTTAAGGCACAGATGGTAAAAACTTGGTGTAGGGATCTTCCAGAAGGAGTGGAACTAAAAACTACAATAAAAATAAAGAACCAAATACGCCTTTGTACACTGTTTTTATTTACTTTTGTCCTTGCAATTTGCACACAATTATGCAATAAATAAATGATGAATTATGACAGAAAAATAAATTGTTAGGTACATACATCACAAACCTGAACTTTTCCAGACGAGTTGACGCAAGAGTATCCATAATCCTGGTGCATTTGCCCCTGATTATTCAGTATCGTGTATCCATTCCCCATCGTCTGTTCTAACTTCTGACTCTCCTGCATATACAGCTTTGACGGTGACCTCTTCAACGGACTTAGAGGTTTCTGGTTGTAGTTCGTTTGTTTTTGGAATAAAGGGTAGTTCTGGTTGGGTTTCTGTGCTTGTATGAGGGGTTTGAAGGTGGAGGCTGTTATGAGGGGGTCAGATTGGGGAGGGGCGCGGAAGTCTGCGGTGAAGGAGTAGGTGGCTGAGGGGTAGGAGGTCGGGCTGATAACGTTTTGGTTTTGGGGGTAGACGACGTTGACTGACGGCGCCGCGGCGTTTTGGTTCCATTGGACCTGTTGTGGTGGTGAAATAAGACAACTTAGTAAAGATAATTCGTAAAACAGACCAAAGAAACTGCGAATATGGAATGGCAGAGGCAAAGGGGAATTTTGACTCGAATTACTAAACTCATAACACAGGTAATGTTTAACAATGGTCAAAGGCCATATTCATTAGTGGATTTTAATAGAAGATCATTAGATAGGTACCTACTACAAGATTGGAATCTGTAACCTGATTTATTGTTTGTGTTTTTTTTTAAATAAAGTTTTTTTTGTAAATATCTACCTGTGGACACAGTTGATCGGGCGGGCAGCCATGCATGGTCATGTTCATGGAGACATTGACACTCATGGTGGGGAACAGCGGGGGTGCACTGCTATAGTGTTCATAGTAGGGGTACCCGCCACCTCCGTTCACCATCATCTGTGTAAAACAAACATAGCGTCACGCCTTTTCCGCATGAGATGGCAGAGGCCCTGTTGCACTTGCATCCAATTTAGCCAGTACGTGTGCCAGCCAAGTCAGAATCGCACATGAATAGTTCAGTACCAGCGAACAAAAAAATACGCCAAAAATGTCACGTAAGTATGAACCCGTATTATTTTATTGCTGTAGCGGTGATTAAAAAAAAACTTATTTCTATTTTATTTTAAGCTCTCTTCTATTAGGGTTTGAAAATTAGGGTCCATGAGATAAGTAGGTACCAGCCCGCTGACGGACGAAACAACGGATAACGGAGGTTTAGTAATACGGGACCCTATTACTAAACCTCCGTTGTCCGACGACGTTTGACTCCCTCGGTCGGGGTAAGGAACCCTAAAAAGTGTGTCTCAAACTCCCAACCCCAACCGAACATACCTAATGAAGAGAATATGTATAGAAACTTCTCATTATTAAAATCTGTTAATGAAGTTGGTTTAAACGGCGCTCAATGTTGGAATGGTCCCTTCCCCGTATTTTACTAGTACTGACAAGGTACTGACCCCAATACTTAACCATTCACAAATAAATCTCTACTCATCCATCAAAACCAATTCCTCGCAATAAAACCCTCAATAAAAGAGATAAATCTCACTCATCACTTTACAAAGTACTTATCTCTGATTAAACAAGAAGCCCGATCAAATATCAAAACCGCAAAATTAATTAATTACAGTACCGCAGTAGCAGGGGGCGGATTTAGGAGACCAATTTCTATACAATTTACCCCCAACCGTTTTCCCTTCACTCTAGACAGAGAGAGAGAGAACGCATTCTTAACTGCATACATCAGAGTGAGAGCGCTATTAAAACAACGCATGCGTCAGCAAACATACAGCTGTCTCGCTCTGCCTGCGGTGGATAGCGTGTGACAGAAAGAATTACCTGAGGATGTACGGCCTCCCCCGAGCAGTCGCCATGGACGACGGCGTGTTTCAAAGAAAGTAGGACGTCCGCTGCGTCCCCGCCCCCCCTCTCTCGACAGTCCCCCCCATTGTTCCTGCTGAAATAAAAGCGAAATATGAAAATGGTAAAGGGTTTTGTGGGGCTTCGGGGAAATTGAAAAATAAGTTTTGTTTGTGGCTTGTTTGGGTTGGGTTTCCCGGTGCGCATTTGGACCAGAAAATGGAAACTTCGGGTAGGGTTTCATAACTATATCGGAATTGCATCTAAAAATATACTTACGTATTGAAATGGATGCTTTATATATTTTTGTGATTCATATTCAATTAAACTTACCTATTATGATATATTTTGGAAAGGGTCAAGTCAAAAAGGGTCGTCGAACTATCTGAAAGGTCAAAATGTAAAAACCGGGGGGCGGAAATATTGGCACCCACATTTTTGGGCGATCAAACCTACTAAAGTAAATACATAAATGAGTCCTAACCCAACAAGTTAGATACCTAGTGAGAGGCGGAGAAGTTGCTGGGGCTAGGGGCGATTAGAGGGGTGGCGGCAGGCGTCACTGCTAAGTTATTTTAAAATTTTACATGAAGACACGTAATGACTTTCACGTCAAACGGATGTATACAGGGTGAAACAAACGAATGGGCCCTGGAGGGGAAGTAAGTACCTGAAATCCTACAGATAGATCATTTTAAAGGAATCATTTTATTTTGTGAAAGAACGCAAACTGCTTTTTCAACCGACTTCAAAAAAAGGAGGAGGTTCTCAATTCGACCCATATGTTTTTTTTTTTTTCTATGTTTGTTACGCGATTGCTCCGCCAATTATGAACCGATTTGAACAAATCTTTTTTCGGCGTATAGGTAATACCTCAAGGGTGGTCCCATTGACACCAGGTCAGGATCTGATGATGGGATCCTGGAGAAATCGAGAGAACTCTTCAAATATTATAGGCAGACCTATAGTGATTTTTGTGTTTTTCATAATAACTCGTGCAAATGCACATGGTAAGCATAATATTGTGATGCGGAACTGCTGATGAAGACCACATATGGCCACCAGATCTGCTCAATACTAGGTACAAATACAATGCGTGGCTGACGGGCAGGCAACGCATAGCCTAAACCGGTGGACCTAGAGCCATGAAACTTTGTACAGGGGTTCCTTAGTTGCGTGGGGTAGCACTGATATAGCATTTGACAAAATTAATTCCCCAAGGGAGGGGGGGATAAGGGGTAACAGTTAGTATTAAACTCAATCTAATCAAATAGGGTTTGTGGAAGTCGGCTTTTTCTAAAGTTTACTTTTTGTTTCAATTATTTAATTCGCTTGTCTTTGACTCCCGGGTGAGACCAGCAAAACATAAATAAAAAATGAAACACTTACTTTTTTTGCACTATTTGTCAATGGTAAAGATAAAATTTGTACAAAAAACATTAGGACGTTTGTATACCCGTCTGTCGTACGAGACATCCATAAAATTGAATATGGTAGTACGAAAGTTCTAAGAGACATTCTGATGAAAAGTTAAAAAATGGAACGTTTACCTTAGATCTAGGTAATTTTCGATTTAATAGCCCGTGTTAATTTTTTTAATTGTTTGCCTGGTTCTACTCCCGGGTCAGACAACCGAAAAAAAAGTCTTTGAAGGCAGTTTTGTTTCTTTTTTAAAATAAAAGAAAAGTAAAATGATCTATTTTAAGGAATTAAGGTACTTCCCCTCCAGGGCCCATTCGTTTGTTGCACCCAATATCTTCATCATCATCAATCAGCCCACACCTACCTACTGCTGGGCATAGGCCTCTTCTCTACCACGCCATCCGCTCCGGTCCTGTGCCTCCCAAATCCACTGCCTACAGACTATGGCAGTGATGTCATTCGTCCATCTGGCTGGAGGTCTGCCTACTTGGCGTTTTGATACCCTGTATACCTAGGCCTAATGTAACATAGTGCTTACTAACTTCATAAAGTACATACTTAGAACATCCTTCCGTCCCAACGATGGTCTGATGGCATCTCCAAAACTGCCGGCAACAGTACATCGAAGACGCAATAAATGGTGTAAGTAATGAAGCGAGCGAAAGACAGTGTGCATAGGAGGCTGGATAGATAGCTGATAGATATCCACCTAGCTAATTAACAATTAATTCCTGTATACACTTACTTAAAGAAGCGTGGGTCGACCCGCAACCAGATGTGTCGATGGCATTACGCATGTTGCGTGGAAGACCTGGATTCGACTGGCACAGGACCGGATAAGTTGGCACAAAGAGGAGGAGGCTTATACCCACCAGTGAGTGGAATCAAGCTGCCGTATGAATAGACTTACTTGTACCCCGAGCACGGCGAGAAAGGGAACAGCGACGGCAGAGGGTCCAGGTCCAATGGCGGCAGTGAGAAGGAGCCCATCTCATCGACAGGCCAGCTGTGGCCCTCCGTCACTGCCGCATCGTCAAGGGTCACGTCGCAAGGCGCTATGGAGTCGCTTAGAGCGTTGAGGTCTTCATTGTCTGGGCAGCAGTTGTTGGTGTCTTGCTGTAGGGGGATTGTGAATAAAAAATGTATGACTTGGTTTGCTGGAATAGATCTCTTTTTAGAGATAAGCTCACCTTTTTACACGTTTTTATTTACTTTTTTTCATCGCAATCAATTGTGTGCGATAAAGAAATTATGAATTATGACGTCGTCAATTAATCCTGTCCATCCTAGGTTTGCTGGAAGAGATCTCTTATTAGAGATAAGCTCGCCTTTGTACATGTTTTTTTTCATTATTAAGTGTCTGTATTCTGTTTTTGTGCAATAAAGTATAAAGTATAAAGTAAAGTCGTCACATTATTTACTTACGGCGGCGACGGCGGGAAAATTTCCCATTTTGAGAGGCAGGGGGCTAGTCCATCGCTTCCGCACGATGATGTCGAGAAATATGAATTCGAATTCGTTGTTGTTTCTTGCCTAGTTGTTTGTCTTTACAGTAGTATAGATAGTAAATGTTCTTAGAGGCATTCCATCTATCGCCACAGCAGTATCGGTACTTTTATTTCATGCACAACTCTTACGAACTTAGCTTGTGAACTATGACAAATCACAAAAGAAGGTTTCAGGGTAATGATATTCCAATTTTTAAGCTTTTCCTTTCTTTTCAATAAAACTTTACTTACAAAAAGCAACATATATTTTTAACACCAACCCACAAAAATATAAATAAAGGTCTAACCTCACAACAATCCTCCCGAAACGGTCCGCTATTTAAGTCCAAGCACCCACACTGCAGCTGGTCGCATACGTGGCCGCAGCCCTGCAGCCCTCCGCAGTACTCCACCAGCCCAAACTGGGGGTTATTGGGCACGTAACAATCCATCTCGACTCCGCCTCTCGGCTTCGCGCAGGCCTACGGGAGAGGATCCTCCCACATGGCGCGGAGGCTGCTATTTCCGACGCTTGTAGTCGCGCGTTGGCATGGCTGGGGGTGAGATTGGATATGCTTTGCTTTACTGAGAATATTCCCTTAAATTTTTAATATTTGTAACACAACATACATTTTTTAAAAGATATTTACGAATCAGTCTGATAGAGTTTCGACTGGATAGATATTCATTAATCCGAGACGATTTTGAAATAGGGTATTAATGTTTAAAAAAAACACATCATTATATTTGCGTATAATGGGAAACTAAGACAATTAATTGATCATGCATTTATTTAGGAGAAAAGCAATTCATACTACGTCATTAGACTGCTAGTCAATATACAGGGTGTCCATGTATAAAATTTAATATAAACACGATACCTATACCCTATACCATTGAATGGATATGCAAATGCTGTTATGCTGTTATTAAAATAAATTCTATTTTAACTAAGAAAGGTACCTAATATTTATCAAACACAAATATTAGATGTAAGTCAGCTTTTAAGACATTGTAGTGCCCTTACAGGGTTCATTGTTGGATATAATTTTGTTAAAGTGTACCACAATGACGCAATAAATATATGAGTATTGAGTATGAGTATGATTAATTATACTTAGGATCAATCGTGCGTCTGTCCGTCCGTCCGTCTGTCACAGGCAATTTACTCAGACAGAACATATTAGAATGATGAAGTTGATACACATATCAATATCTGAAAACCTAAAGACAGAGGTGCAATGTAAATATATAAATATGGAATATGGGGACCAGTTTAGGGGGGACAAATAAGTAAAATAAAAATAAAAAATATCAAAATATGTCGTGTGATATATCAAATGAAAGCGCATTATGTAAGGATTTTAAATATATTTTTATAATATTTTTAAGAAAAATTTTGAAAATATGTCCGATTATATGTCCGATTCGCATGCCATCAAAACCTCTAGCAGGCTTACCGAAGTCCTAAAATCTGAAATTAGGTATGCAAACATAAAAATATGTTCACCCATATCCCATAAAAACTCCGAAATTCAAAACGTTAACTTTAGCTAAATCTAGGGTGCAAAGTTTGTATGAAAAACTTAATTTTAGGGTACTTCCTGAAATCTTAGAAATTTGATATTGTTGCACGAAACCCTCTCAACTCAACGCGAATCCAACTCGCACTTGGCAGCTTATTTCTTATACGCTAGATTAATTAGTGAAGAAATTTTGTTTATTTAATTTTATTTTGAGGTGCAGTTAAAGATTCCCCTTAGCTTTTTTAAAGCGCTATTTTTTTTCTTTCCAAAATAAATTTATCTTAAAAGTAGGTAGATAGATACATATATGTCATTAAAAAATAGAGTTTCTGAAAAAAACTAACCAATAATATCACTGTAGGTGTAGGTACCTAACAACAAATCTCTCGCGTCATTACGTCTCTTTATTCAGGGGCAAAAATAAGCTCATAATGTTCGGTCCTGAATACGTCCACCAAAATATTCGCATTAGATATTTTTAACAGAAAAAAAGGAGGGGTTAGGTTGTTTTTCTATGCGTGTTACCTCAAAACTGGTATTATTTATGAACCGATTACAAAAATCCTTTCTTCGTTCGAAAGATCAATCCAATAGTTTGGTCCCATTTTTTGAAAATCAGAAATCGATACCTGGATGACATGTACAGCCTTTCTGTGACTTTTCGGTGTTTATACTTAGTCATTGTCACGAGATAAATTCTGGCTGTTATGATCGTATATTCGTTTCTATTATATGTCATTATATTATACGTATGGACTTCAATGACAGGAGACAGATTTCAATGGCTCGTTTTCGGGTTTATAGACGACATTTGTATACCGAGCGGGGAGGACATAATTAATATATATATGTCATGCAGTCGTTTTTTTAAGTATTTAAATTATTGCATTATGATTCAGCAGGTGCTCTTTTTTTGAGATTAGCGGCTGTGTTTACTTGAAATATCTTGAAAAGTATAATTTTAAAGAACAGGTTATCGTCTCCAAACATATATAAGAATAAGTTACACTTATTTTTATAATATTTCGTGGAGAAATGCACATTCTGTGATAATTTTAGCTCTCTGCTTATTGCGGCGCATGAAATACAGCCCGGTGAATGTCGGACATAACAATTGGATCTAGGGGTATGGGACCCTAAACACTTTTGTACATAGTTAAAACGTACGGCCCGTGATTCGCAACAACACGATTCGAAAATCACAGAAATTAATGACTTTTATTAATATTTAATACACCACTTAGTTCGGTTAACTAACTCTGTTTTCAGAAGGTATGTTGCCCGCCAGGTACCTTATAGGATGTGAAAATATTATTCGTTTCAATTTCAATGCTCAATGAGTGAAAATTGATCCAACTACCCTAGTTCGTTGATTGATACACGTTGTCTGTCTTTCTAAGGTCTTCCTAATTAGATTACACTACTAGCTATATTCACGATACACATAACCAACTTACATTTGAATTTGAAGCGATTGTAAAGGTAGTTCAAAAACTTAGCCCTTTAACACCCACCTGACTCCGAAACAGAAAATCCCACTGAAAATTTCCAAATGCACAACACTGAACTGAATATGTTTTTCACGACACAAATCACAGGAGCAGATCACTAGTTCGTTCATTAATTGAATTAATCATATTGGTTAAAGCATGCGCACTGGCAACTTTGGATGTGAGTAACGAAATAAAGAGCCGAACATTTTCATTTTCATGTTTGGACGGAGGAGGAGACAACCTTCAGCCTGTTTAGTAAGCGGCTATCTGTCAAGTGTGGTAAGTGCACTCTCCACCCGCCCCTACGTAATTGGCTGTTTGTATCCAACCCCTCGGCTAAAAAAACAACATGACATATTGAGCGCGGGAAAGTGGCTGTCAACGCATCGTATCGGGTTTATCACGGTGCAGTGGGCGCGCGGAAGCATTGTTTTTGTGGTGAGAACAGTTTAGTGCTATCCGATACGTTTTGATAGTTAATGTGACTAATTAATTGGTTAATTATTATTAAACAGGAATACCTACGTAAGTGAAAAAATATGCAGGAAAGGTTTAGTATAAAAATAAACAAGCACATTATTTATGTACCTTTACATTGAAATTGTCAAGTAGAAATTTTTACCGTCGCATTTTTCTCATGAAATCAAAAGAATCTACACAAAACTAATCATAATTATAACTAAAAGTTTAGTAAAACACTCACCAATTGCTCCAATTTATCTGCTCATTCCACTTAAGTCCATCTTGGAGTCAGTGAAGCGTTCTCGAAGGATCAGTTTTGATCAATAAAACTTGCGTCACTAATGCGAAGCACACGTGGGCCACCCATGGAGGCGCGCTGATGCGGATGATGCGCCACGGAGTCAGGCTGTCTGCTTGCGGATGTGAAAAAATAATATTACGTCGGCAGGTAACCAAATGAGTTGGTTGAATGATATTTGACTGTGTTGAAAAATGTATATGGTAGGTACCATGAGTTTGTTAATGCTAATTTTACTTGTTCTACTTACCTAAAGTACCTATAGTTTCCTAAATAAGTATAGAATCTCATCAATATTCAATAAAGCTAATAATTTATGTAGGGTGTAATACCAAGAAAGAAAATGGTGGCTTTTGCATCGTTTCATTCAAATTAATGAAGCCAAATAAATAACCAACGGACGCGCAAAAACTTCCAACCCGTTTGGTGGCGTGCGAATTTTTTACCAAAACTTAACCCGTAAGGGACACCGTGCGAAATTGGGAAAAAGTGCAAGTTATGTAAAGAGTCTGAGATACTGCGGGCCTCATGTTTACTCAGATCAGTGAACAGAAGTGCCTGGCTGGTTGGCCAGGAGCTACCTAGGTGGTCACCTCACACGAAGATTGAGCTACAGGTATTTAACGTCGCACAAATTGTGTGATAAGAGGCCGTCTTTAGTTTCTAATATAAAATGAGTAAACTACCTAAGTACCTATTTTTTCTTTCATGAAGTCATAATTTTGTATTTGTATTTGTTTATTAGTATCCAACAGCATATATTTACTTAATCTATCGCAGAGTTAATATTTTACTTTATCCTAATATAATCTTTTTAATTTATGCGGTAGTGGAGAATGAAAGAGTATGCGAAAGATAATCACGCGAATATTGCTTGTTTAATAATATTTATGTGGATTAACGTGATGATGATAATTATAATGAAATATCTCATGGGTCAGTCAGTTCAGTACACGTTACACAGGTTACCTACCTATCTGACGCATAATTACTATAATTAAAGATAAAGACATAAAGATCATTTATTTGTGAACACAGGTTAACACATTTACGGTTAAATTGTCAGTCAGTCAATTCAATCATAATAATTTGTATTCGATAATTTATTATATTTACATCATCCGAGCTCAGAAAAGAGGTTTAGCAGCTGTCAAAACAGTCCTTAAAAGTTCGCGTTTCCGAAGCCGGGCAATGAAAACTAGAAATCGTTCCATTTTCAAACATATTACACACCCATAGGTTTAAATGGTTCGTGTCATGACGAAGAACCTACCACACAGACTACCACTCACTATGCTTGACAGTGTGGCGATACGTACCTACGACTCAGTAGTTTTTTTCATAGATTGTTTTTTAACTAGACGTGCGCAAATCCTGTCCGGGATCTTTCCATACTCCGGCGATCGTTCCATACTCCGACCATACCCGGGAGTTCAAAAAAATTCATAACTTTTTTAATTTTCAATTTTTAGAAAAAAATATATATGTACATTACATACATTTTATGTATTCTTTATAATAAAAATAGAAAAATCGCAAAAAAAATCGTGGCTTTTTTGTTTTTCTCCAAAAGTATTTAACTTCTCAAATATATTATTTAGAATTATCCAAATAGAATTAAATACGCGTGTTTTGACACCCTAAACTTTCCCATGGTCCTAAAACTTACAACTATAATTGACGATTATGTATTCAAATCTGATAAGTATATACGTAAATTCGACTAAGTGTTGTGAGTTTTTGGGTTATATATATGTTTATGGTTCTGCGGTCCTCAGTGTCCTGCACTGCATCGTTCCGTATTCAGTCTTTCCGTTTAATTTACCTCGCTCGAATGATGTAAAGTATTATGCTTACCTCGGGGTGTAAGTAGCTATTTCACCCTCGAACTATATTCACCCTCGCTCGCTTCGCTCGCTCTGGCGTCTAAATATCTCGGGTAGACTCGATCCTTAGCGCCCTTTGCGAGCGCAGCTCCAAATTGGACCTTCGTCCGAAATAGCCCTCTTTCACCCCTTGTGTAACAAACTACTATTATATAGTACTGTTTAACGTGTCTTTGTCAATTGGGTTCGACGACTTCGATGTAACGGTTAAACCAAACCATTAATAATAAAAAAATAAGCTTGATTTAATACACAAATATTACACAAAAAATTGCCCCTGCGATTTTGTTCCTCGATGCAGCCCTGTTTTCGCTCCATAAACACGAATTCAAATAACGAATGTGTTGATTGATGATTTTCTCAGATTACGATGACTACCTACCTACTATAACTAGAACTCTTATAGATGTCGGCGGCCGATCGTAGAATTGGGCACATCATGATGAGCCTCGCCATTTCATGATATGCCCAAGCAATTACTGGGCACATCATGATGTGGCGGGTTTTAACGAAAACATGTCTTTTAAAAGCATTTTTATTCAGCACTACGTGATCTTTTTTGTGTTAAATACATGTCTAACGAACACGAAGACTATTCGGGGGCTTCGCTGCACTTGCCCCCTTTAGTCTTTACCTAAGCTACCGCAGTGAATTTTGTAAAGAGATTTTATCGTTTCATGATATTTCACGTTTGGGCACATCATGATGTGCGATCAATCCTACGATCGGCCGCCGACATAGATAACATAAGTAGAACAGTAAGTATTGTAAAGAAGTTATTTACTTACCTAATTAAACAAAGACTTGGCGAAATTCCCTCTAACTAAAACTAACGTCCAGTTTCCGGTACGAAAATTAGCTGTGACAACTCGTCAAACACTCGTTAAATGGCATTTGAGTTTCCGAAACAATAATTATCGCCCTGTCATTCAGCTGTCATTTCATCTGTCAAAACTCCATTTAAATCACTAATCAACGCATTTTGAGTTCCGTTCTAGAAACGCGATTGATTAGCGATTTTATTTAGCGGTTTTTGACAGTTCATTCAGTTATCAAATCTATGTTTGGCTAAATTCTAGTCCTCGGCGAATTAAACTATTGTCAAAGGTGAAAAGATAACCGGACGTAAAATGTCTAAGTACTACAGATATTTGATTTAGAAGGGCGTTCTCAACGCGGAAACAGCATACTATCATGCTTGATTCCATTATTTTAAATTCCTGCCTAGTAGGTATTGCGCTTTTCATGTTCATTTAAGTAAGTACTTACATACGACACCATACAATCCTCAAAGCATTAAAAGATCGCATCATAGGGCGCGATGTCATTGAGATAGGGGCCGAGTTCAGTAGATAATCCGGACTCTACAAGCCATGGATAAAGTATCTTGGTAATAATTCACCAAATTAAAAACTTAAAAAACCGCCTTCATGACCTTTTACTCAGACCTCCCCGCTCGGTACACAAATGTCGTCTATGAACCCGAAAACGACCTAGAAAATATGTCTCCTAACGGTGAAGTCCAAACGTTATTATACATATAATACTAGTGGCTCTGTGAGCTGTAGACCTCGCGAGTATGTCGGTGGGAAAGCTGAACTGCTAACACACATAAAAAAAATAACCCAAATAATTTTCTTTCAATAACACATACAAACTTATGAATGTACCTGGTTACGTACATGCAGTATGAAAGTAGCCGCACCAATAACTTTGTAAACTACATTTCGCGATCTTTTATACAACCTATTGACTTTTTACTAAAATTATATAATCTGTTTCACTCTCATAGTCTTTACAAATCCAACGACACCTCATTTGTTAATATCCATCGAGCCGTTTGGGTTGTAGCGATTTTTTTACATTTTAAAACCCCATATCTCCGCCATTTTGAAAAAAATCAAAAAACTGGCTCGAGTAAAAAATTCTATTTATTTTTTCAACCTGCTCACAAAATTTCACGAGAATCGGTTCATAAATGCGACCTGTAGAGGAGAACAACCGGACATACAAAAGCATTTTTGCCCAAACCTGAAACGGAGACGCTTCGCTCGCTTCGCTCGCTCATTTGTTTCACTCTCATGGTCTTTACGAATCCAACGACACCTCATTTGTTAATATCCATCGAGCCGTTTGGGTGGTAGCGATTTTTTTACATTTTAAAACCCCATATCTCCGCCATTTTGAAAAAAATCAAAAAACTGGCTCGAGTAAAAAATTCTATTTATTTTTTCAACCTGCTCACAAAATTTCACGAGAATCGGTTCATAAATGCGACCTGTAGAGGAGAACAACCGGACATACAAAAGCATTTTTGCCCAAACCTGAAACGGAGACGCTTCGCTCGCTTCGCTCGCTCATCTGTTTCACTCTCATGGTCTTTACGAATCCAACGACACCTCATTTGTTAATATCCATCGAGCCGTTTGGGTTGTAGCGATTTTTTTACATTTTAAACCCCCATATCTCCGCCATTTTGAAAAAAATCAAAAAACTGGCTCGAGTAAAAAATTCTATTTATTTTTCCAACCTGCTTACAAAATTTCACGAGAATCGGTTCATAAATGCGACCTGTAGAGGAGAACAACCGGACATACGAAAGCATTTTTGCCCAAACCTGAAACGGAGACGCTTCGCTCGCTTCGCTCGCTCGGTCAATAAACGAATATACGATCCTAACAGCCAGTATTTATCTCGTGACAATGACTATAAACACCGAAAAGTCACAAAAAGGCTGGATGTATAATGTTATCCAGGTTAAACCAAATTAAACTTTACAGTTTTTTCATGTAGGAAACTTCTGGACCGAATGCTGATTTAAAAAAAAAAATAACCATTCGAAAGAAGAAAGAATTTTTGAAATCGGTTCATAAATAGTACCAGTACCAGTTTCGATGTAACAAACATATTTTTTTTTAAAAAGTCCTCATTTTTTGAAGTCGGTTAATGAATTGCCCGTTGCACACTCTCAAACAGATCATGGAAGGGCCGAGCCTTTTTACCAAGTTTACTTGTTTATTTGTTTATTTGGGAACTGAGCCCACAGCACAATATAAAAAATGTACAGCACAATAAATAACTTATACCTAGGCCAATTAGGGGCTCTTATTATGCTAATATTACATTTTGCAAATACAGTTTAATTACACTATTTAATTATACATACATTTTAGTTTTTTATTTTAATAAAAGTTTTAAGAAATATTATCTAGAAGTTAAGAGGGAGGGGGAGGTGTGAAGTGTGTGTGAGGGTGTGTGTGCGTGAGCATGTGTGGATGTGTGTGTTGTAGTAATAATAGAGAGAAAATTAATTCTTTTTGACAAAATAATAATAATAATAATGCTTCATTGATTTAGTGGTGGTGCAAAGATCAACTTCATATTCTTTTGAAAAAGACCAGGAGAGTGATGGAATATGTCTAGACCGGAAAACTTTTGATTGTATATGTGCGAGGTAAGCGGCGGCGGCGGCTGATAGAATTGGCAGCGTAGTTTGTACGGGATAGCGGCACATTGAAAAGTCTGGTGTGGCGGGTACGTGTCGACGGCGCTTCCAGTCTGATCAGAGCCTCAACCAGATCCGGACAGTCAACAACACCATGGCAAACGTTATATAGCAGCCTCATGTCCATCATGCATCGGCGGGACTCAAGGCTCAGGACGTTGTGATGTCGGCATTCTGCCGCGTAGTCATCGGCATGATATCCGTCACGGAAGCTGAGATGGCGCAGAAACTTTATCTGGAGACGCTCAACCATGTTTATGTAAATCTCGTATTGAGGATTCCATACCGTGCAGCAATAATCAAGAATGCTTCTAACATACGCACAGTACAGTACACGGATACAGCTAAGGTCAGTAAATGGCTTACCCACTCTTAAAATAAAACCTAGATTTCTGAAGGCTTTATTTGTGACATGTTCAATGTGTTCCTGAAAAGTCAGCTTGCAGTCCAAAATGACACCTAGGTCGCGTATCGACTGTACCCTTATAATTGGTGATTTATTTAATTTATAGTCATACAAAATTGGCTTTGTACGCCTTGTGAAACTTACTTATAACATTACATTTTGCAACGTTAACATTTATTCTGTTGCGCTCATAGTAGCCAGATAGCCTGTTCAGGTCCGCTTGTAAATTGACACAATCTTGAATAGAGTTTATTTTTGTAAAAACTTTTTTGTCATCAGCATACAAGAGGAACCTGGCGTGACTGAAGCAAACACCAATGTCATATAAATATGCAACATAGAGTAGGGGTCCCAAAATTGACCCCTGAGGAACACTAGAAGGTACCGTAATAATCAGGTCTGACCGACAGCCACCAACGACAACAGCCTGACATCTTCTATTAATGTAAGAATCCGTCCATCGTAAAAGATCGCCCCGGATACCCAGGTTATTTAACTTTTTCAGGAGTATGATGTGGTCAACCCGGTCGAACGCCTTCTCGAAATCCGTATAAACAGCATCAACTTGACCCCCTTGATCCATTCCTACGAGAACCGAGTCCACGAACACAGCCAAGTTGGTTGTAGTGGACCTGGACCTCACGAAGCCGTGTTGTTCGCCTGGGACATTCGGGGCAATATTCTGGTAGATGTGCCTATGAACCACCTGCTCCATCACCTTGCTAAAAACGTTTAAAATAGATATTGGTCTATAGTTTTCTACCGGTATCTTGGAGCCTTTTTTATGGACTGGTACAATCTTTGCGAACTTATAAATTCACTTGTTGCGGCGACAGGCTAGCCCGCAAAATGGAGTAAGTTTTGGATAACTGGCCAAGAGTGGACACACGCGGTGGGCCTGCCACCCCGTATGGGAAAAGTCGTGACGCTATATTATTATTAGAGATGTGCCGACTAGTCGCTGACTAGTCGGTAAAGCCGACTAATCGGTTAAAGCCTACGCAGACCGTAACGGCATAGCAAGTTTTTACCAATGGACATTCAAACGTATCGATATGGAAATAAGACATAAATTTCTATGGTTTAAAATAAATAATGCCGAAGCATCCCGCGGAAAAGCATATCAATTTATGTCTTATTTCTATAGGGATACGATACGTTTGAATGTCCATAGGTAAAAACTTAAAATCCCTTGCCATGCCATGCCGTCCCAGTGTGCGTAGGCCATTACTTTCGTAGTCCGTGACTAGTCAGCTCATTTATTTCATTCATATTTTTATAGATTTTTGCATAAAAACCGTATTATCAAATGAAATTGAACCCTATATTGAATTCAGTCTATTAAGATCTGAAATATTTTCTGAAAAGAGCTTTCACAACTCAAATAATTATCAATCAACAATAAAATTATTTTAAACTACAAGTTTAACTTAATTAACGACCTCTTAGGAAGTGTGAGCGACGCAGCTGTAAAGTTAGCATCACAAGCATTACCGATGTCTACAATAATTGAAACAAAAAGTAAACTTTAGAAAAAACCGACTTCCACAAACCCTATTTGATTAGATTGAGTTTAATACTAACTGTTACCCCTTATCCCCCCCCCCATGGGGAATTAATTTTGTCAAATCCTATATCAGTGCTACCCCACGCGACTAAGGAACCCCTGCCTGTACAAAGTTTCATGGCTCTAGGTCCACCGGTTTAGGCTATGCGTTGCCTGCCCGTCAGCCACGCATTGTATTTGTACCTAGTATTGAGCAGATCTGGTGGCCATATGTGGTCTTCATCAGCAGTTCCGCATCACAATATTATGCTATGTGCATTTGCACGAGTTATTATGAAAAACACAAAAATCACTATAGGTCTGCCTATAATATTTGAAGAGTTCTCTCGATTTCTCCAGGATCCCATCATCAGATCCTGACCTGGTGTCAATGGGACCACCCTTGAGGTATTACCTATACGCCGAAAAAAGATTTGTTCAAATCGGTTCATAATTGGCGGAGTTATCGCGTAACAAACATAGAAAAAAAAAAAAACGGGTCGAATTGAGAACCTCCTCCTTTTTTAACCGACTTCCCAAAGGAGGAGGTTTACAATTCGTCCGGATATTTGTCGATAGCGCCTAGACGGTTGGACCGATTTGGAAAATATTTTTTTTGTTTGAAAGGGTTTACCTTCCCATTGGTCCCATTGACACCAGGTCAGGATCTGATGATGGGATCCTGGAGAAATCGAGGGAACTCTTCAAATATTATAGGCAGACCTATAGTGATTTTTGTGTTTTTCATAATAACTCGTGCAAATGCACATGGTAAGCATAATATTGTGATGCGGAACTGCTCATGAAGACCACATATGGCCACCAGATCTGCTCAATACTAGGTACAAATACAATGCGTGGCTGGCGGGCAGGCAACGCATAGCCTAAGCCGGTGGACCTAGAGCCATGAAACTTTGTACAGAGGTTCCTTAGTAGCGTGGGGTAGCACTGTGATGGGATTTGACAAAATTAATTCCCCAAGGGGGGGGGGGGGGGGGGGGGGTAAGGGGTTACAGTTTGTATTAAACTCAATCTAATCAAATAGGGTTTGTGGAAGTCGGTTTTTTCTAAAGTTTACTTTTTGTTTCAATTATTTGAAGTCGGTTGAAAAGCAATGATCGCCATTTCTGAACGCCGACTATTGTCGGTAGTCGGTAGCTAGTCGGCCAAAGTCATAGTCCAATCTCTAATTATTATGTTTATTAGGTGCTTGAATTATGCTAAGCTCTTCCTAATTCCGGCCGACCGGTATCGATCCGTACGTCCAGCTAATTCGTCGCTCACCTGCCCTGAAAGCCGATCCGTCGGAAACGGAAGGGTCGTCCGGTAACCGGATCGTGTGCCGGTGTTGGTGAACTCCGCGAACACGAACGACCGACGATGGTCGGGTAGACTAGACGGGCTTAGCATAATTATATTTTACTTGTACTTATAAAAACAAAAGTGCTCCGTGGTCTAGTGGGTTTCACCTTGCTTCTCACGCAGGAGATGTAGGTTCGAATCCCGGTGCTGACCATGTATCAATGAGATGATTAATTAATTAAATTATCGGACACTCCGTGTTTCGGATGGCACGTTAAGCTATAGGTCCCGGCTACTATCACTACTTCTTATTATGTAGTAGTCGTAAAACCCCTCGCTCTACCAACCCGCACTGAGCCAGCGTGGTGGAGTATGGCTCAATCTTACTCGGATTCGGGTAAAGGCCTGTGCCCCTCGATGGGGACATTAATGGGCTACATTTACTTTTTACTTATAAAAGGTTTTTCGTTTTGGTGGCATCAGGGATGATGTTGAACAAAAATATGAAGTGGGACGCGAAGGAAGAGGAACAGGCACAAAACAATGTTTTGTTTATAAATCAATTGAGCCTCTGCCACCCCGTATTAGAAAAGGCGTGACGCTATGTTTTGAATGCTATAGCAGTCTCAATTACAAACGCGTAATGTTTGTGTTGTGGGCCCGTGGTCACCACCCACGTTATACGTAAGTACATTTACTAACTAAGTATACAATCCTAAGATTTTCTCATAAAGATAACCTACCTATCTCTAAATTAACAACATGCCACCTACCAACCCACCCCATATACAAATCGGGGGACAAAATCCCGACTCTATAGAACCCTTGAAACTTGCAAAGAAGTTGTGTAAACAGAAGTCAGTCAATCATGTAATCATTGATTATGGACCGCCGTAGTATTTTTCACCTGTATTTGCCCTAAAGCTAAACTACCGAACGCAAATGTGGGTTTCTTTTTTGCTCGTGCAACTTTAACCGTTGTTTACGTTGATGTTTGATCTTTTAACAGGTATTTTATGTTTGATGTGTGGGGGTCTTCTTCCATTCAGCCAGTGTGGTGGAGATTAGGTAGGTCCTGCATGTACTTAGATGGTAAGTTAGACTGATTTATGATGATGATTTATGATCGTTGTAGTTGTAGGTCTCCGACTACGTCTATTCCTTAACATCATCCATGCTCAGTAAGTAATAGGTTTTACTGCCGTCCAAAGAGTCCGTGATAGTTACTGTTGGCATTTCCAACACAACGCATTGTAGGTATAAGAAAACATTCCATTTTCAAATCACTTTGCGGCAGACTATACTTGATAGTGGGACGTAGGTAATAGTTGTGGTTTCATGACATACCTACCCACTATGCTGGATAGTGGCTGCGTTCAGAAGTGAAATTAATATACAGTCTGTTGTTCTGATCAAATGGGTTTCATAGTGAAAGTGGTTCAGAATGATGTCCCTAACAAATCCATAAAATATGAATTTCCGTTCCTTCAGTTAAAACCTGTATAAATGTTTTATTTACCTCGAATGAATGATGGTAAAGTACTTAGAATGCCTACATCGGGTTTAAAGTAGTTATTTCACCCTCGAACTTTATTCGTTTAGTCTAAATATCTCGGGTTCACTCTATCCGTTAGCGCCCTTTGCACGGGCCCCAAATTGGATCTTGTTCCGAAATAGCTCTCTTACGCCCCTTGTGTAACAATCTACTATTACCTACTTACAAAATACGCAGAGCTGTTGTTGAGGTTTGACAATTTCCCTACCTACCAATAACATAGCCTGTGCCCCTTGGTGGGGACATTAATGGGCTTTTACTTCACTATTATCAAAGTAACTAACTACCTACATAGGTATGTAAGTAATTGTCTCAAGTACAAGGCGTACATACATAATGCTCATTATACGGGTGTTCTAATCTACCGTTTTGATGAAAAACAGCTAAGGACACCATCATGTGCCCATAACTGCGGTGATGGGCTTGCCCCCTGTCATGTAAAATGGAACTTATTGATAAACTGGGACTCTTATATCCCGTATGGGAAAAGGCGTATCCCGTTAGGTAATCCGTAACAAAGGAGTTATTATGATTATTATTATTATTAAATGAGAAGTCCGTTAATTAGTCTATTATAAAATTAAACATTTATTCAATAGGCTGTTTGGAAAAACTTGATTGTGGCTTTCTATGTGATAATAATAAAAGATAACAACAGTCGCTACAAACATGTAAAATGATACGATCCAATCAGAAGAACAAATAACAGATAAATCTTTCTTTTTAACCGACTTCCCAAAGGAGGAGGTTTACAATTCGTCCGGATATTTGTTTTTTATTTTTTTTTTTATTTTTTATGTATGTTCCCCGCTAGCGCCTAGACGGATGGACCGATTTGGAAAATTATTTTTTTGTTTGAAAGGGTTTACCTTCCCATTGGTCCCATTGACACCAGGTCAGGATCTGATGATGGGATCCTGGAGAAATCGAGGGAACTCTTCAAATATTATAGGCAGACCTATAGTGATTTTTGTGTTTTTCATAATTACTCGTGCAAATGCACATGGTAAGCATAATATTGTGATGCGGAACTGCTCATGAAGACCACATATGGCCACCAGATCTGCTCAATACTAGGTACAAATACAATGCGTGGCTGGCGGGCAGGCAACGCATAGCCTAAGCCGGTGGACCTAGAGCCATGAAACTTTGTACAGAGGTTCCTTAGTAGCGTGGGGTAGCACTGTGATGGGATTTGACAAAATTAATTTCCCAAGGGGGGGGGGGGTAAGGGGTTACAGTTTGTATTAAACTCAATCTAATCAAATAGGGTTTGTGGAAGTCGGTTTTTTCTAAAGTTTACTTTTTGTTTCAATTATTAATATTTTAGAAACCATACTCCGATTGAACCAAAGTTATCTCTTCGGATTGTTT
>CAUOQF010000206.1:0-19693 GCA_963457715.1 Argyresthia albistria | reverse complement strand
GGTGATCAGATCAGTCACAGAGTCAGAGCTTTGGATGAATCTTGGCCACTTTTTTATTGGTCAGGTCAACTCAAGAATATTTTTTTCGTCATCTCATCCTAATAGCTTGTGAAACAAGATAGTTTCTTTCTTACTATCTAGCTCTGGTTTAAAGTTCGAGATCAAGCTTAGTATTTAAATTACACAAAGACGACGCCTCTCCACACCATATCTACGCTGGCTATAGTGATAAATTTTATTGGAATGATTCAGAATACAGAAAATACCATAATGCACTAGTTTTCTAGTGGGACGTTGCATGCTATTCTTGCAAATGCCAGTTTCACGTTCCACTGATCCTTGTGAAATAGCGAGGAGCTTTTCATGTCACTCCACATCACAGTAACGAAGATATGCGGGTATAAGTCATGGGAAAATCTGGCAACAATACTCACAGCAAGACAACAGATGCATGTCCGCTTCCTGTACAGGGCTGACGGTCGGCTGGCCGGTCCTCGGGCTAGCACACCAGCAGAGTCCGTCGTCGCACTGTAGTGGCTCGTAGTCTCCGGTGGTAGTGCAGTGGAGGCTCACGGATTGTCTGCCCGAAGCCTCCAGTTCGGCCCTTCGGCGGCTACAGGCTGTGAATTTCCAAAAAGGTTCATAGTTGTTTCCTCGACTCACTCGACTGTTTGGTATGTTAGTTGATCGAAACTCTTTGTTTGGCTGCCATACCATAGTAAAAAGATAGAACCTATTTGTGAAAAGTCTGCTGTCATCAGGTATATGACGTTTGAAATATCAAAATTGTAGTGTTTTGTTGTGTTTTTAGTATTTCTTTTATTTTCGTCATTTATCCGTTGCCTAGCCCAATCCATGTCCTAAGCCAGACTTTCATCACCATTATATTTTAAACCGTAACTGCGTTTGAGTGTACTAATCGTATCTAGGACCGATCTGAAGTAGTTCGAGGGAAAATGCTGCCTAGACCCTGGCTTAGACCCTGAATGCCTGTAGCCTGTTCATATCCTAACCTGACTGTGACGCGATTCCTGCAAGATGCTTCATCAAAATCATCAGGTATGGGAAATACACATGGAAGGTTTTTTTCGGCATCTCTGAATACATCTTTTTAGGCATTGTTGTTGCTAGTATGTCTAATAAACATTATAGTTTAGGCATACCACAAGTCATGTCGCTTGCATCAGCCCGCCACATTTGCCCAAATATTCTGTTTCCATGCTCATCCGAACAGAAGCATCTGTGTAAATGTGCAACATTTGTTAGTATTTTGTTCAAAGAAGCTCAGGTTTTCCTGAAAAAAAGAGAACAGTAAAGAAAAGATAACATTCATGAGGGCTAGGTACACTGATAGATCAACAGTTTATTTACTTAGGTACTTCTTTGATGAGCACAAACTGTGTCTCTGCCACGGCACCTATGGGAAAAGGCGTGACGCTATGTGTGTTTTTGTTTCTTTCGTTGATATAATTATGTACGCGGGCAACAGTAATATTCCTTGATTACCGTCCCATGAATACGTCACCCTTGCATTGTACGGGCGCGTATTTGCCGTCGGGGAGACAGTTCGCCGTCGCAGGACATCCCGCACCAGGTTGAATGGGGCCTGGTGAAAGGAAAAGTTTTATATCACTCCATTGTCTGGTTGCTTGACATGGTCTCCATCTGGGGCCGGCTATTTGTTCCGGTCCAGTTGTTCAGCTTGCGTTGTGAGTTCCTTAGACCTATTCTTTTAACTGATATCCTACTGGATCTAGGCCTTATTATATACTATCTTTTGCTGAAGGTTTTAAGACTTTAGTTTTAGTGAAGGCTATGGAAATCATCGTTTATTTTGTTTTGACAGCTAGGTATAGTAGAGTCTCGGCTTATTCGTGATATGCCGCGAAGACGGCTAGGCTAATAAGAAACGGGTGTGTGTGTTCACATCACATATTGTTTCATTGTCTCACAAGACGTGTTACGCATCATAACTATTTTTGCACAATTTGTTGATTGTACTTACTATTCGTTTTTGTAGGTGTTTTTGAGTTGACACTCTGTTAGCGAAAGTGTGAAAACGCAAATGTAGCGCGAACATTACTAGTAGAGCTAGATAAAAGTTTTCGCAACTACCCTCTAACAGAATCTGCTTCGAAACATTCTCAATTTCTCACTTGTCACAAGGCGGCAGGCCGCTTCAAAGCACGCACACAATACGGTAGCTTTTCCCGTTCCGTAGGAATTTTACAATTAAAAGTAATCCGATTAATATGGTTCGTTGAGTTCATAAAGTGTTATAACCCTCGGACTTTTTTCACGCGTAAACTTCGCAAATTGAGAACAACATAAGTGTGTGAATCTGATCCAATAGTGAGGTACACGTGTGGGATATACTGCCTGTAAACGAAGCCACCACAGTTCATTAGTGTTTAGTGTTCACATAGAAACCGGATAGACTTTTCCCAGGTAATAACCACTTTCCTGTCCGCGCTGGTAGGTGTCTGGTATAATGACAGGCCAGCTAGATCACATATCACAGCTTCCGACGACCAATGACCGTGTGAATTGGCATACTTTAATCTAAAAGAACCATACAATTTCGAACATGATGCCTAGCAGAATATATTTTTAGGGTCCACTTGTATGCTTCGTTTAATTAACCCTGACCTTTTTGAATTACTAAAAATATGTGAAATTTATCATAAATCCCGAAACTGTATAAGTGTATCTTGTCTTCTTACCAGAGATCTGTTGACAACTAGGGCAGCAGCCAAAAATGTGGCTATTGGGTACTAATTCCCACCCAGCACCCCCACAGTCATCTACAGTCAGGTCCGTGACACATGTCTGTGCCACCTCACACTGACATCTCACACTCACTATCCAACAACAAAACAAACATACTAAAACAAACAATTTGTTTAACATTGCTGTATTATTCTCTCTAATTTGCTTGTAATACGTTTGATGAACACTACAAAACTAAGTAATTTAAACTGATTTAATTGTTTATCGCTTATCGATAATATCTTATCAAGTTTCCGATTAAATCGGCGTCGGTGGAGCTAGTACAATGGCCGAAGTATTTTACTGGAGGCACAGATTAATAAAGCTGGAGGTTGCTATTAAAAAATTTGCTATTGGGCACTAAGAATAATTTTCTCTTCTCTCTAGTTGCCGATGATGTTACGGTAAAAACTTAGTAAATACTTCAACAAAACAACATGACACGATGTAAGGTCTTTTCAAAGACTCACGGCGGCGCGGCGCAGCTAATCACATATCGTGACGTACATAAATGTAGATAGTATTTAAAGATTCATTATCTTTTCCTATACCTACTTAAACAACTTCCACTCAAAAAGCCGCCGCAGCCGGTCACAGTTTTACTTTACATCTTTATACAAGTTGTCGTTATCAGTAATATCGCTATCACGGATTAATACGCGCACAACTATCGTGCGCAGTCGCGGCTCAGCAGTCGCCGCTCGAGCCACGCGCACACGTCGCGTGCGCACGCGATATCTAGTGTTTCATTTATTTACAACCTGTGTATCAGATAGAGTGCGCAAACAAACTCATGATGGATCTTCTCTGCCTTCCAGATCGGATTGAAGCGGGCGTACCCGACTAGCATGGAGGACTGCAAGAAGCGGCCACACACAGGCAACAAAGTTTCCAAGATCGCCAACCTCTTTCAAGCTATGCCGTCCCGCGACGAGGACGACCTGCGCGGGCCGGACGCCGGCACCGTGGTGCGCACCGAGAGCCACCTGTCGCGGTTCAACACGGCGCGCGCGCTCTTCGAGAAGCTCGGCGAGGAGAACCGCGGCGGCTTCCACCGCATCGAGAAGTCGCCCTCCGCGGCCGCCGGCTACGCGGGCACCGGGCCCGGCACGCCGCGCGGCTCAGTATCGCAGCCGCGCTCGCGCTCCAGCAGCGCCGGCTCCGTGAGCCCGCCACGCCGCACCCTCACGCCGCCCTCGCTGCCCGCCACGCTCAACGGCGACCGCCACGCCAACGGCTCCCTGCCGCCGCCGCCCAAGCCCGCCAAGCCGAGCGTGCTGCCCAAGCCCGAGAAGCCCGACCGCCGCTTCAACAAGGAGCTCATCGAGAAACAACGAAACTGGACCGCTCACTTCAGCAAACCGCGCCCTCGGCACGACAATGAAGCGCGAATCGAGGCGAAGTACCCGAGCGGCTACCCGGAGGCCAAGAGTCCGGAGCGAGTGGTCCCTTCGCGAGTGTATTCCCCCCCGCTCTCCCCCTGCGCCGGCGACACTCAGGTCGAGCGTCCGACAAACCTCCCCTCGGCTCTGCACAGCCGCGGTATCCCGAGTGCGAAATCTCCTAGTCCTGTAAAAAATATCGCACCCGCGCCGCCTAGGTCTACAAATTTAGTGTCACCCCCCACGAGATCTGAACACATCTCGTCATCAAAAAGAGACAGTGTGAGTTCACCGCCGATAGTTTCGGATGCGATCACATCGCTCCCTAGTGCCGTAGATATGAAGCAACCCACTATACCAGTTAGATCCATGATATCACCTCGCAAGGAAAAGGAAGAGGCTAAACATGATGCTGTTCAACGAGAACTAGCGTCACCACAACGAGCGAGTGATAGCTTGAAGACGTCGACTCCCTTGTCGGAGTCGGAGCGAGCGGTGTCCGTTCCTCAGGAGCCGGCCGCGTCCCCCCCGGCCGTACCTCCCCTCACCTCACCTCGATCTCAGTCTCCTAAGACACGCTCGCCTCGATCTCCCCTGCCGCCGCTACCTCATGAAGAAAAGGAGAATAAGCGACACTCGTTCGCATTAGAGCATCCCCGCGTCGACTCGCCGCCATCCGAGCACGTCGTGCGCACTCCCAGCCCGCCCGCCGCAGCGCCGCCGACACCTCAAGCCAGATCTCAAAGCATCTCCTCCAGTAAAAGTGTTTCTTCCAGTAGGAGCGTATCTTCTCCTACCAAGTCACCCAAGTCGCCCGCGCCTAGCGAGCCTCTATCGCCATCGCCCAGAAAGTTAGCTAAGTCCCCGTCACCGGTTAAGGAGAGCAAATCCCCTTCACCGGTCAAGTCGCCGGCGAAATCACCCTCGCCTGTGTGGTCGAACGAGTCTGAAGAACGGCGGAACGAGAGGTCCTCCTCCGAGAGTCCCGGACACGCGTACGAGGGTGTCGAGCCCAAGGAGGTTTCTGTGATCTTCACTGCAGAGGAAGCACCCCACGATGATTACGAGCCGATCGAGTACGGCGGGGAGCGGGCGAGGTGCGACGAGGGGGACGCGGTGCGGCGCTCCTCCACGCCGGAGTCCCCACCCCGCGCGCCCGCGCCGCGCTCGCCTCTCGCCTCGCCGCTCTCCTCCCCCGTGCACCACCTCGCACCCTCACCGGCAGGCGAAGCATCACTCTCTCCAGGTATGATTCTAACTGTTCTATAGCTATATCTATTACTTAGTCTTAACTGGCGGTGTTTGGGGAATGATGATGCCCCCTAACCCACTATTCTCAATGGTCCTTGTACTACTTTCGTCAATACTTCTCAAAATTAACTGTCACATCACATTATCACACTTGTACTGCCTTCATGTACGTGTGAATCCCTGGAATCGTACTCGAACCGCCGGTATTTATCTGTTTGTATAAATGTTTTATCTCAGTTTTATCTGTAACAAATTGACGTATGCAGGTCATTCGCATAACAAGACGATGACATACCAAATACGTAACGCAACCGAACGTACTGAATCGAGTACAGCTGCTTCTATGCTACAGCTTTTGTATTATAATTCAATGCCAGAATTGATAAATTGAAGTAAATTACTCTTGTATGACAGGCTTAATCAAGTCAATTAATTCGAGCTCACTCGCCTCCCCCACTTGGCCTTGGCAACGAATCTTCAAAGCTCGCGTTAAAACAAGGCTATAATTAGTGGCGAGCATAAAAATCATAATCGGCTAGACCTGATCCCTATCAGTGTGGGTAGTGAACGTCCTTAGCAGTGCATCTGTAGGCGTCTCATCTCGATCGATTGACGTCCGTTTGGTGTGTTCGTCTCGTGCTCTGCGGGTTCAATGTAATATTGAGGAAGTCAAGGTATTTGAGTCGTCGTGAGTCGATCCCGATTTAGATGCTCCGGCGCCGTCGCCGCGACGCCAGCACTCAGTTCCCCGAGCGACGCCGTCCCAACCGCTCCCTGTACGCAAGGGATAAACGGCGCTAAACTTCTTCTGCAAATCGCTATTGTTACACGATTCTTGTTTCTTCCCGTGTTTAATTGAACGGAAGTGCAGTGAACCAAGCTATTAATGCTCCCGGGAGAATTGAGTGTGGAGGAATGAGTGAGGGTCATTCATAATGTGATCCTTAGAATGTGTTTGCTGATTTGTTTTGATGAATTTAATGTTAGTGCTGTTTGTTTCCTGGAATTTGTGTAGAATCGTGCAATGACCTAGTAAATTGTTCAAAGCATCAAAGTGTTCATGCGATCATATAATCAATTCGCTCGTCGTAAATTCGCCACAGTTTCCCTCTCTGTTTCTCCAGATGGTTCCTGGTCGGCCGGCGACCTCTCGCTCGCTCGCTTCTAAATAACACATTCATTGAGCAACGTCTTGGCTCGACCCAGCCCCTGATCAAATATTTATCTCCCATCAAGTTTCTTCTTTATACTCATTTCGTTCTATTTATTTTGTTCAAGGTTAGAACTTATCGATTCCCAGGCAGGGTCAAAGGTCAAAATGGGTTTCTTCCGATAAAAACATGCATTCCATTTTGAAATGTTACATTTTTCAAATCTGCGTTTTCATTTAAGCGTGGCTGTGTATTCTGTTGGTTCGCTTACAAAATAAATATAAATAAATAAACGCATAATATTTTAGCATAGTTTTCGTCACTTTACGACTTCGCTTTATCGCTTGTTTTTACACCCGATTCTAAAGGTAAACACAGTTGCCAGACGGCCGCGGCCGATAGTTTCACGTCACGATTCGAGACAGCTGTTGTAATTTTTCCGGCGCGTGCGTTGCCAAATAGTTTGCCCGCGGGAATCGCCTTTGTTTGTTTACATCGGCGACGCGAGCGTCTGTGGCCGGCCGATATGAGATCGTTAAATTTTATAGCAACTTTATAGCTTTATGTACCTATCAGTATCGTGACCTAGAATCTGGGTAGAGTTTACTTGAGCGCACACGAACGGAGGCAAGATACAGCGCGCACAGTTGCGCGTGCGCGTTGTGGTGCGCAGTGAGGGCAGTCCATGGCGCGCGCGCCGCGGCGGCGATGAGGCGGCGGCGGCGCGCGCGGCTCGCATGCGTCGCAAGATGCGCCTCTGCGGCTGCTGCCTCGGTCAGTGCCGGTCTCTCTGTTCAGTTGCTTCGCATGACGAGTTACATTCGAGTGGGTTCAATTCAAGTTGGTTTTCGAGTAAACGATGCAAAAGTTCAATCAGTACTGTCTTGGCATGGTTACTTATTCATAATGTGCCTCTCCACTATTGGTGGTTGGCAGTTGTAATGTACCCAGTGCTAATGTTGTCAAAATATCACGCACAAAAAACACAACAATATGTATAAACATGTACATTGTGTATTTTGTAATCGTTTCTTATCTAAGGCCAGTTGACTGTAAGATTAAATTGAATCGCCCGAGTCAGTGATGGCGATATACGAGAAACGTGGAATTACTAACAACCTGCTTTAAATTCAGCATAATAATTGTAACAGGGTATACTAGACCTAGACAGATATCTTACTTCACTTAAATTGAGCAGACATCTTATTTGAATGTGCCGCTTCTCACACATTTTCCCCAGCAAAGCCACTCAACTGTAGTAATCTACCGTTTACTCTGCCAACGTAAACATGGCACAATTGCATGCGTTTACGTGCTACTTATTCTCACCTACGAATGAATTAATCCGTGCTCTCGATGCGAGACTATAACCCGCTCACTTTGCCATAATCATAACAGGCAACGCTATCTAATTCGACTAACGCATGATCGAGACAATTTCAGCTTTTCTACTACTCTTTAGCGGAGACACGTATGCATCTAATCGTTATTTTTTCATAATGTTTTGTGAATGCAATCGAAGCAGCTGTGGGTGTTTCATGATTGTGTACTTTGCGCTTCGGTTTGATACACTGGTAGTCGTAAATCAGAGAGTAATGGGCGTGGAAGCATGGCCTTCGTCTGGCCTCATAACGGGATGAATTTGTTGCTTGCTGGGTGATCCTTCCAATCTTTTAGCAGTATAGCAATTTCCATCCAGAAGACCTATATAGCCAGCATTGCTTTGCAAATATCCTTTATAATTTTCATCAATATAGGCTGCACCTGCCGCAGTAGTGTGCATCTTAATAATCATGGATGAGCCTTCTAAACAAATTTTATTAACAACAACAATAGTTAGTTAGTTTGTTTACTCTATCTTGCTACGTCTAAACAACTAAACATCACTGAATCAATAATCTTGAACAACATTCCATCCATCCATCCAACATAAAATACCAGTCTGTGGAATATGCAAAAGAAGAATACCATACGAAAGCGGGTTATAGTGAAAGATATCATATTTTGCCGTTAGTTTCCTTCATATTTCTGCACTTTGGAAAACATCACGCAATGTCATCAGTGTCGTGCATGTTATATGTCCTCACCATATCGTCCAAATTTTGTACAGTCTGTGAAATCTGATATTTCGGATATACCTATTTACAATTCGCGTGCCTCTATAGAGCCGTTATGTTTGTGGCGTGGGAAGGGGCTCCGATGTAATCGGAACTTTAATTCTATGGTTGTAGTCTTGGAACATTAATTGTTCGACACCGCGGAGTGTACTGCCTATTTGGGAATGCCGTCGTCGTCCTAAATACGGACATAATAATCAAAACACCAATCATCGTTAGTTTATCCAACACGTTCAATCTTTCAATATTTCCATATTGAACACATGAACTCTGTGGACATTGTTTATTTTAATGTAAGTGTTTGCATTGTTGATGTGCCTTGTTATAAAGAAATAAATAATATTGCAAGATTAATCGTGTTACCGTAAAATATTACCGTGTTACTTTACTTTACTTTAATTTACTTTATACTTTATTGCACAAAAACAGAATACAGACACTTAATAATGGAAAAAAAATGTACAAAGGCGAGCTTATCTCTAATAAGATATCTCTTCCAGCAAACCTAGGATGGACAGGATTAATTAACAAATGATAGACCTACATATGTGCACAACGATAAATATTAAATTAATAGACTACTTACTAATAAGTACATACATACATAAAAACCATATACATAATTTACAAAAAAAACGTAAATACATATAAACTTAAGTATATTAAGGTAGAGAAAGATAGTGTATATTTCTATATAGGATTATTTTATCTTTAATTTAATGACCCATTCTGAATACCAAACGTTTTCTCTTTTGGCAATGTCTGTATGTTTCTCCTTTACCTAATATTTATTTATTCATAAGACTTGTCTTTACCAATATGAACAATATACCTAACGGCCTAATCGCAAATCAAATCAAATCGAATAAGTTTATTTGCATGATTTTTGGTAACAAGGTTTTAGATTGCATTGCCATCCCATTTGTATGATGGCACATTAATTTAGCAGAGTGCTGCATAACTCGCTTCCAGCCTGTGTCCGGCTAAATGAGAGCTGATTAGCTAAAGTGTTTGTATTGCCAAGCTCTGCCTTTCATACTGTATTGTACCATATGCCTGTATTCATAGGCGGTAGCCAGAGCAGCAAACTTTTAGATAATGCTCCTACCTGCCATGCATGATTAACATAATATAAGGAAGATCAGGTCAAACAATAACCAACCAATAACAATTATTCGCACCTGATCAGCTGAATCAATCATACTCTACTTCTCTAATAATATCACGGAATAATTGTTAGTAGTAATATCTATTATTGTGTGATATGCTTTGAACAACTGTTTAATCCTACGTCTAAAGGGAAATGTTTGTGCATTCGTCGAATCCGTATAATATAAATTTGGGTTCCAGTACCCGATTAAGATAAATATGACTATAGAAAACAAAAACCTGAACAATAAGACATATCTCCGCTAATTAATTAACGGTAAACTATTAACAAGTTGTATCATCTTCCCCATTTTACAGTCATTTGTCTGTTTCTCTTATTGCTGTACAAAAAGCTGCTTCTTTCTGTTAATTGAATTAACAGTAAAAGTTCTTGCGACTGAGATGGTTATCAGGTGTGTCGGGTAAAGTCGGGTTGAGTACCTGCGTGCTAGCGTCCGCGTATAGCTAAATATAGCCTCATTAGCTTAATTTCGTCCACGTCTGGCCCATTTCCCCTTTTCTGTAGGCGAAGTTGAAGTTAACTGAGTACTATTATCTCTTCTGTGCTATTGATTCACTTCACGCGTTGATTGGACGAGGTGATGGACTAAATGCATGTTTTTTCCGGTTACGTTACGTTTTTGGTGACATTCTTGTTTACGTACGAAATGAAATATGAAATAATATATTATATTATTACATTATGAAATTATACTCTTTATTTATCGATTTTATGCAATGCTACCACTCCAAAGGAAAAAACTAACAATTTGCATTACCGCAATTGCCTCTTCATGTTGCGTTATGTTTGATTTAACATTTAATTATTGACTGCATTATAATGCATTACTTTCACAGTTAGTTTTTCTTACAGTACAGTATAAATTAAACTAGAGTTTGAAAAAATAAATACACAACTAACAAAGCTTTTCCGAAAATATGAGAACCCAATAAATACTTTTAGCCGTCATTGCTGCTAAAATTGGTGTCTTAGTAAAGTGCACCTAAAACTGAGACACAAATTCGTCCCTTGGTCCCCATCCCTCAGTCCTTTCCTCCACCCGATTTACCCTCGACTCAAGTCAAGGTGATGTCAAGCAAACAGCTAAGCATACGGATGTTATAATCTCGTTACACATTATTCCCACAGCCTTCTCAAACCGCCTATATATCCCAAATCCCCCGACTAATCTTACCCGTCCGTATCCCCCAGTGGGTGGAGGCCGCAAGTCTTCGGAAGCGGAAGAGCGCTCCCGCTCCCGCACACCCAGCGTCTCTGACGAAGGCGGGTTCAACGAGCCCTCGCCGGAGGTGGTGGCGCGCCTGACGCCCGCCGAGTACCGCGAGGATGGCGCGTCGCTGACCAGAGAGCACAGGGACGAGGAGTGCGCGCGATCCGACCCGGACACGCTCTCTGTGCTGCAGCAGGCAAGTGTAGACTTGTGTACCCTTAGGAAAGATGGAGGACTTAGCTTTGGCGCAGATTACATAAATAGTTACGCTGACCATTGGTTATCTTGAACCGACTCAACTTTGATCAGAGGCCGGAGACCGCTCGAGGAGACATTTCCAACGGTGGCCAGAATCAGGCTGATGAATATGAATCTTGAATGGCTTATTCATTCGGTAATACCGGTGCTGCTGGAGTCTAATGCTCTCAACCTTCTTAGGTGGCCACTCTTTCTGGCTTATCGACGCCTGTCTACCAAGTTCACGATTCTCGATTAATTTACCCACTTCTGCATTCCAGGACTCTGGCGTCGTCGTAAGCGAGGCGAGCCTGGGCTCCATAGAGGTGCTCGACAAATCGACCACCAGCCAATGGAGCGTGTCCGAGGCAGACAACGCTTACGAGGCGCGCGCGGGCGACGGAGGGGCGCCGGAGCCGGGGGAGGGGAGGTGGGACGCGGCCAAGCAGCCCGACAGTATGACGCCGGATGAGGCCGAGATACTGCTCAGCTCCAGGTAGCGTATAGAGCTGATACACGATCGACGGTCGGTTTCTGGAAGAGCTATCAAATGTGAATCTGACTGTGTGTTAGATTGCTCCTTAGTCTCATTCCATCTGGAATTTATCTTCGATTGATTGCCTGTTACATTTGGGTACTCTTTCAGAAACTGGTTAAAACAGTAGAATTCGTTCATCTCATTTATCATTTATAGCATTAGCAAACGTTTATGTCAGACGGCGCTAGGTGAGCACATATCAGGTTTAGGATAACACTGCTGGCGTGTATGGATGATGACAATGGAGGCATCGAGAATTCGAGAGTATAGTTAAATTCAGACTGTTAACTGAAATTATTTATTTATATTAGTTATAGCTTATTTTCCAGAACAATAAAGAGGAGATAGACACTTGGCCGATATTCAAAGTCGATATACTCATAATTTTAGTGCACAAATCGTCACATCATGCGACCAATATCTCCAATATAGAAATCTTGGAATAATCTTTAAATTGGCGCTTATTCAACCTCATTATTTTAGTATGACGATAAGGTGATGGCAGACATTGCCATCGTCTTTGTATGTCATTCAGCACGAAGCTATTGCCTCTTGAAATAAGATGACGTTCAAAAGATTCCGAGCCAAAATATTATTTGGATCATTAGCGTTATAAGATGATGATAGTCAAGCAAAGGAATAACTTCAAATCAGTGGATAATACACTGTCTATATCCCCCTTGTAAGCACTATCCTACCGGTCATTGATGTTCAATTTGTTCAAACCGATTAGTTGTACGCTTTCAGTGTTAAAAGCAGGCTATCCATGTAAATTGTTATCGTACCTATACCTAATCGGGTATTTTACTGCGCCTCGACAACAATATGCCAGCGAAGTAATGTACGAGACATTACCGTTTTGGTGTCCTCACGATAAACTTCTTATGTGCTTGGACCGAATTGCTATTTAATTCACGTATCCAAATAAACTTACAATAATACACAAAGTGTGTAATTAAATGTAATCGTTCATCCGTTACTTCCATCATGTATCTATTCTATTGCAACAATTCACGCTCATTATTCTTCTGTATGTTCTACTTCCATAATTATTGATTGCATGATTATCTTCACGAACTCTGTACTATACCTACCTATCTGTTACACAGTACTCACTTACCTGTTCGTGAGATACGTTTTATCTCTTTACTTCTACGTAATTTTGTAGTAGATGTAAAAGAGATAGACTCTTCTTACTTTTTCTCAACAACCAGACTTTTTACCGTTTCTTTAGTTATCGAATCTGTTTATTTTCCTGTACGTTACCATATCACACCTCTGTATCTTCCTTTCCTCTGTGAGGTTAGAAGTCGGTGATTATTTCTTTAATTTTAGTTTGTTATTGTGCTTGTGATGTATGTTAAATGTTGACTCGATTTTTTTATTCGCATGCTGCCTGTCTGCACAACGCTTCATTCTTGCCACATTTGCAGTATACTGGAGAAAAAGCTTAGGTAAGCTCCTGTCCATTCGTAATTAGTACAGGCCCCGCCAGGTTTATTGGCACCTGAGTCAGCGCTGACCTCTCTCTCGCCCATGTGTGTCTCTCTTGTACCCATGCGCCGCTATCCCCCTCTACGCGGCGTTCAGGTGCCAAGAAATTCAGAGCGACCTGTGCTATCATTTTACACTATATGTATGTACTTATTGGCTCATTCGTAGATGGTGTTCTCTAATATTGTGTGGTCGTTTGTCCAAATTATTCTGACTCTGTTTGTCTAAATTCATGATTTATAATATAGATTACGTTTTGACAGAAGACTCAGTCCGTGCGTGCCATTTAGCGTCATTTGGTGTAACCATTCAACAAAAGGTGTTCTGATCTGACTGATCCAATCGCGTGAACGAAGAAGTCATTATAACTTGCAGGTTTTCACTTTTACATTCGGTTCATGAAACGTTAAATACGATCCTCTTACAACCCGTTGCACAAAACGTAAGATAGGCTTGTCCTAGCTAAGATACACCTAAGGTTAAGAACAGCCTAACCATAGATTAAAATGTATGGCTTAAGATTAGTGCGATTATATTTTTGCTAGGAGCAGCCTAAACACGTTAGGAAAGAACTTAGGCGATTCTTATGTTTAGTGTAAACGGGTGTTAATGTTATAGATATCAGAATTAATAGTAAAATTTTACAAGGCACATACAATGTAACGGACTTACATGTAATAATAAACTCGTTCTCTTTAGTCGTAATCACGTTGCTGACACACAACCGTTGGTTGCTTGCAGACAAGAGGCCCTGCTATCAGACGAGCAAGCGCAGGAGATCGTGGCGATGCTGTCGCCGCATGCGCACGCGCTGCCGCCGGCCGACAACGGAGTGTCGCTCAACGACAGCTACCAGTCCGTGCTCTCCTATGAGAGGTAACTATACTAAAGCGGCCTACTGACCTGCCTGCTGCAAGGCAATCTAGGTGAAAAAGTGGAGATGACCTTGAATTGCCATCTTAATTGTGATGTGTGTAGGCAAGCAGGGGCAATTTGCGAGAGGATCGGCGAGACCTTCCTTGCTTCCTAGATTGTCCCTGCCGCCATGCACGCTGCCGCGTGTGTAGTGCGGGGGCCCCTACTGACATGCCTGCTGCAGGGGCAATCTAGGACGCCAGACGTTCAGAGCAAAATCAAAAGGGTAGGTCAGTTGCGAGAACTGCTAAAGTGAATTTACTACTACAAACATCCTCAACAATCGTCTATCTATCTATACAAACGTCCGTCGGTTTCGGTTCAAAAAGTGCCTGATATTGGCTAAGGCTGGATTTTACCAACGAAAAGTTACGCGAAAATAACTATCCCGGGGATAATTTTTATGACAATGACAGTTCAAAATGAGGTCATTCTATAAAAAAGTAGAAGACACTCGAGTAAAAAGTTACTCTTCGTTGGTAAAATTAGCTCTAAATAAAATATGGTCCTTCGAGCCGGATGTTTAGGATACACCAGATACTTAATTCATACTTCTGATCTGCTACATTCATCAGGGTATATAGATCATCAGGATTATCAAGAATTATATTTTATAATTATAATTTTTCCTTATCAACCTTATTTATGGCACAAAAAACGGAAAAGATGCGTCCAAAAAAAGTTACATTGCAAGATTATCTGCAAAATTGGTAAAGGTCCATATTGAGTTATCGGTCGTCGATTGTGTGTCCGCAGCATGCAGTCAGTGGACGAGAGCTACGAGTACGTGTCGCTGGACGCGGACACCAACGGGCTGCCCGCCGACCGCAACCTCGCCGCCGGCGACCATGCTGCGCCCGCGCAGGTATGCTGTCTACGTGTACGATACTTAGAGGGTTCCGTACCCGAAGGCTGCCAAACGGGACCCTGTTACTAAGCCCCCGCTGTCCGTCTGTCTGTCTGTCCGTCTGCGGGCCGAATCGCACGAACCGTAATAGCTAGAAAGCCGAAATATTCACAGAATGTGTCTTGTTTCTGGTTCCCACGCCACAGGGTATCCTAGAGTGGGGCCAGAAGCAATGTATGTGCCTGTATGTAAATGTTTATGTTTAATATAATAGCGCGCCTGACGTATGTCACTCTCAGGCACTTGTTTCTTGTACGATGGTGCGGAAGCCTTTGTGTGAGAGTCCGACTCGTGAGGCCAGCAGGGCTACCATGAGGCACGCCACTCACCTCAGTCGCGCATTTTTTCACAATTTAATTTCAAAATCAATGCTCGCAAGTATGGAGAAACGTCATTATGTCGCGAAATTTGACATTTATACGCGACGCGAGTTGAGTGGCGTTGCCTTATGGTAGCCCCTCAGAAGTGATGTATGTGCCTGTATATAAATGTTTGTTTGATGTCAGGAGGAGGAGCCGGCGGAGGAGGCGGGGGGCATCTTCGCGGAGTACCCGCCCAAGTCCGTGCGAGTCACCGGGGAGGAGAACGGGATACACTACTTTGAGGACGGACACTTTTATACAGAGGTAGGTACCAGTGTGTATAGTGTATCTAATATAACAGGCAACTTGACAGATGTCAATCTTAGCCTGTTAGTGATATTTTAGGGGATATTGCTAATAAAAATTAATTAATAAAAAAAAACGATACACCCTTTAAACATTTGTGAATCGGGAATAATTTTACAAGATTTGCAAAGACACATTAGGATAGACAATAATAGTTGAAAATGATCTAATTATATCCCTAAGTGAGGATAGCAGTGATGACGATGACAACTCTTGTGTTAGTTCAACTGAATAAACAATTTCTAAACAATTTCGATTCTTTCCGATAAAAACAATCCCTAGTGTTTCAAATGTGGATTCTATGAAGTTTAAGGTTAGCTGTCAAGTTGCTTCTAAGCCTGGATAGAGTATAGCTATTTACACCATGTAGTATATTATAGTATCTGTGGTAGTAGCAGATAGAGGATGCTGCTGCTGCCCTTTGCTCTGACGCAACTTTACGGCTACCCCTATCTGATCATGATCATACTTCACATTAATAATTTGTTTGTAGGTGGCCGGTCTCCCGCCTCCAGAAGAAGATGACGACGACGATTATTACCCGCCAGTGTTCGCCAAGAAGAATACCAAAGTCAAGTTCAGGTAAGTTCTCTCCCTGTTGACCAAAAGCTATCGAGGACAGAGGTAACACCTTTTTTGAAGCAACTTTTAACACTTTTAGTATGATTTACATTTCAAGACAAACAGTCGGGATTGCTCAAGATCGGGCTACTAAACTCGACTTTGCTGGCTCAGCATCTTAGGCGCGATTCTCACTGGCCAGACACGTCAATCATACAAAGGCACGCACAGAACACCAGTAGAACGATAGAAGACTCAGAACAGAACGAGAAAGAAACACGACATGCATACATTCGTTTGCGTTCTGATGTCCTGTGTCTCTGTCTTGTGTCTCGCTTTCCAACGATCTTTGGCTCGCGGTGACAGGTGGAACTAACGCTTTTTGACAGTTTCGTTAAGTTGGGTAGAACTAGCGCCCTGTCAACGTCACTCAAAGCCGGCCACTCACACGCCTGCTGCAGGGGCAATCTAGGGCGAACAAGTGTGTTTTACTGGAGCCGTTTGCTGTGTGAGTGAGTTGTGTACTCACACACAGCAGGCGGTTCCACTTAAAAACACGTCTCAGTAGCCGGCCTTAAGTAGCACTTGCCTTCGCAGCACGAACCCAATGCGCGTGTTCTCAACGCACTCGGTCCGCGAGTACGACCGTCGCAACGAGGACGTGGACCCGGTGGCCGCGTCCGCCGAGTACGAGCTGGAGAAGCGCGTGGAGAAGATGCACGTGTTCCCGGTGGAGCTGCTGAAGGGGCCGGACGGACTCGGCCTCTCCATTATTGGTGAGTGGGGTGAAAGCAGGGGGGGGGTTAATGTGGGGTGACGAAAGTGGGGGTTGTGACAAAAGTGGGGGTTGTGACGAAAGTAGGGTTAGGTTAGGTAAGACAAAAGTATGGATAGATTCATTATAGAATATGGGCATCTAAAGCAGTATTAGTCGCGAAGTAATATCGTTGCAACGATTTGATCAGAGCAACTTTAATTTTCACATCTCTATACAAATCAGCTGTCCGCCACGTATGGAGCAATGAAAAATAAAGTTGCTCTGATTAAATCGGTTTCTTTGCAAAAGTTGCTCAGAATGGTGTCCCTAAATTCCCCCTAAAATATGACTACACCCTTCTGTTACACCCTGTAGAATATGGGTGACTAATAGCAACTGTCAGCCTTATTTCAAACACACCCTCAAGATAAATCCTGATCATAACCCTCCGTCTGCAGGCATGGGCGTGGGCGCGGACGCGGGTCTCGAGAAGCTCGGCATCTTCGTGAAGACGATCACGGACAGCGGCGCGGCGGCGCGCGACGGACGCATACAGGTCAACGACCAGATCATCGAGGTGGACGGGAAGAGCTTGGTTAGTATCAGGACGAAAGAAGAAACATTTATTACAAAGACTGTGAGCACACACACTATCATTCATTCATACAGTCGAGTGACACACATGAATGACGTCGTGGTGTGCCACTGTCATTATAAAAGCCGTTTGACTCAGCAGTTTGCTGAAGGCTAGGCCTTCAGCGCTGATTTTTAGTCAGCGCCCAGTGTTGCCCCGCGAGCGTCAAAGACTACTATCATACCATATCTTTCTCTCTCATTCCATCTTCCCCCGCGTTTGCTTCATTTCATTATGTTAAATCTAACCCGTTTGCTTGCCCCACCGCGTTTTCCTCAGTGTGACATGAAGTCAGAATGAGGTTGCGTGGAGGTGAGATATGCGAGAGGTTACAGCTCGCTCGGATTCAAAGAATCTTGGCGCGGCCTGTACCGGAGGAAGTGAGTAGGTACAGTACGGGGCCATTGTTTTGGCACGTTGGGTCCCGTCTCTCTCTCTCTCTCTCCCGCCAAGTCAAACACCGAGTATTATTCTCGGGGCACGTCGGGTGCCGCCCGACCGTGCCAAAACAATGGCCCCGTACCGTTTTATCTAACGGTAATGGCAAACATCGTATCCTTAAATATCTCAATCGCTGCAAAGTAGGGCTAGCCCCCTTTCACGCAGATTGGAACATTGCTTGCGATTCCGAAGGCGACACGAACTATACTAACTATACTAATTAAAATTGTGTGTTTGAAAATGGAATCTGTGGCCACCGCGCAAGAGCTGTCGGATTTGAAGGTTGTCAGTTTAGTGCCTTTAGTTCCTCTAGTTTAGTGGTTTTGACACCTCAAGAATAGCCCACATTGAATAACTGGCTAAGGCGAAAAGTGGGTTAAACTCCCATAACACGTAAAATGTAATGCCTGATCTATAATGCTTGCAATGGCTAGCCAAATCTGTACGTGTGGATAGAGAGCTCGGCTTGGTGTGCGAAGGGCTTCTAGTGCATTTTATCTTTGTAAAGGTGTGGAGTTTGCGGCAAACCCCAAACGTCTGAAAGTTGCGCAATATTGAATAACTGATCAAACATATGCGGCGCAACTGTTCTCCTGCCGCCGTGGAAAAGACTCACTTGCAGCGACGTGACAAAGGCGTGACGCTTGTGTTAAAACTTACAATTTGGTGTGACGCAGGTGGGCGTGACGCAAGCGTACGCCGCGTCGGTGCTGCGCAACACGTCGGGCCCGGTCAAGTTCCTCATCGGGCGAGAGAAGGACCCGGACAACAGCGAGGTGGCGCATCTCATCCGGCAGTCGCTGGCCGCCGACAAGGAGCGGGAAGAGCGGTATGGAAGACTCTACTTCTAAAAGTAAACAATGCTGAGTGCAGTGGGCAATGGTACTGGTACATTATAATAGCCCATTAAAACCCCACCGAATGGTATCGGCTACCCGGATAGTAAGCCATACTCCTTTTGAGACTCGCAAAAAAATGGGAACTATAAAACTATATGGACAGCCACATCATACCAAGCTTGGGACAAACTTTTCGTTCATTCATTCAAATTATAATTGAAACAAAAAGTAAACTTTAGAAAAAACCGACATCCACAAACCCTATTTGATTAGATTGAGTTTAATACAAACTGGAAATACCCTTATCCCCCCCCCCTTGGGGAATTAATTTTGTCAAATCCCATCTCAGTGCTACCCCACGCTACTAAGGAACCTCTGTACAAAGTTTCATGGCTCTAGGTCCACCGGTTTAGGCTTTGGGTTGCCTGCCCGTCAGCCACGCATTGTATTTGTACCTAGTATTGAGCAGTTCTGGTGGCCATATGTGGTCTTCATTAGCAGTTCCGCATCACAATATTATGCTTACCGTGAGTAAATGCACGAGTTATTACTAAAAATACAAATATCACTATAGGTCTGCCTATAATATTTGAAGAGTTCCCTCGATTTCTCCAGGATCCCATCATCAGATCCTGACCTGGTGTCAATGGG
>CAUOQF010000205.1:0-19786 GCA_963457715.1 Argyresthia albistria | reverse complement strand
GGGTCCGTCTGCACGAACCGTAATAGCTAGAAAGCTGAAATTTTCACAGAATGTGTATATCTGTTGCCGCACCAACCACAAATACTGAAATACGAGAGATATTGCAAATTAAAGGGGGCCCCGATACAAGAGACGTGTTTAGATACACTTACGCATTTCAAAATGGAGATCTTGACTGAAACTGTTTATTTATTGTCATAGCAGCCATGTCATAGACACATACTACACATTTAAATATGATAGCATATTTCGCGTCAGCCAACTTGGTTGTGGTTAGCCGGTGCGGTATGATGTAGACTCTCAATCCGGAGGTCGTCGGTTCAAATCTCGTGAAGGCATAGACTTTTTAAATTTTCTTTTTGTTTATTTTTTTATTGTTTTGAGTGCTTTTGATTTGTTGTACGATGGTAAGGTACCCTTCGTGTGCGATACCGACCCGCACTTAACCGATTATTATTTGATTCAGTTTTTGTTTTTTTTTTTTAAATGTCGGAGATATGGGGTTTGAAAATGTAAAAAAAAAAACACTACAGCCCAAACGGCTTGACGGATGAGGTGTCGTTGGATTTGTGGAGACTGTGAATGTAGCACAGGCTTTACAATTTTAGTGAAAAGTCAATATTTTGTATTTTAGATCTCAAAACTATTGGTGTGGCTACTTTCATACTCCATGTACGTAACAATAAGCATTCATAAGTTTTTATGTGTTTTTGAAAGAAAACGCAGTCGGGTTATTTGTTTTTATAATAATTCCATCTGTTCCATAAACTTCAAGTACGATGTGAGCGGTGAGGGGATGGAAAATAATGAAAAAAAAACTCTAATTCCCGGTGTCGCTCGCGAGGTCCACAGCTCACAGAGCCACTAGTAAGCAACTGGACAAGAAAACTATGTAGTAGAAAACCCAGAGCTTTTGATGACAATGTCCACTTGAACGTTCACTGACGCACCACCGCGCTACCACAAACCGATTGATCCCTCCACTCAAGTAGTGTCAGTTTAAAACAACTGCAGTGCACAATACACTTGTCAAAATGTGCTTGACACAAACAACAAAACTGCAACACTTCTACCAAACTGGATAGGTACTATCTTATTTAAATATACCTACTGCTTATTTGTTTTAGTGTTCAATGGTTTTGTATGTATCCAGCCCGCTTCAGCCAGACAACAAGAAATTCTAGACGATGCAAATAGTACGCTCTCTCATGTGTTAAGTTGGTTTAATGTAAACAACCTTTTATTAAACTCGAAGAAGACAAAATGTATCAAATTCTGTTTACCGAATGTGCGGCAGGTGGACACGAGTGTAAGCATAGGAACGGAAAGACTAGACCTCGTTGAAGAAACAATTTTCCTTGGAATCACTATAGACTCGAAACTTCAATGGGGTCCTCATGTAACTAGTCTCTCACGAAGACTTAGCTCAGCTGCTTATGCGGTCAGGCAAATCAGACACATCACAGATGTAGGAACTGCCAGATTGGTTTACTTTAGTTATTTCCATAGTATTATGTCTTACGGAATACTTCTTTGGGGGAGAGCGGCAGATATAAACACAATATTTGTCTTACAAAAAAGGGCCATTCGGGCTATCTATCAACTAGATGCTAGGCAATCACTAAGGGACAAATTCAAAAATATCAAAATACTTACTGTTACCTGTCAATACATTTATGAAAATATCATGTATACCAGAAAAAACATAGGTTTATTTAAGACTTTAGGTCATAATCATAGTATTGGCACTAGAAATAGAAATAAGATTGCTATGCCCGCGTTCAGACTCAGTAAGGTTGCTCACTCTTTTATGGGAGTATGTGTTAGTTTTTATAATAAAATACCTAATGAAGCAACGGACCTACCAGAAAGGTGGTTCAAAAACTATGTCAAAAACGGCCTATTGAAGAAGTCATATTACAGTGTAAAAGAATATTTAGATGACAAAACTGCATGGTCTTTACCATCTCAGCGCACAGAAATCCAAAGAGGGGCGATGGACTGAGTCAGTACGTCTCTCCTCGGTGTATTTCCTTAGACTTAAGTAGAAATACATAACATTGTATTTTTAAGGCTCTGATATTTTAAAAGAGGTACGGGGGAGGTTTCTTGCCCTTCTTTGCTCCATCCCTAAGCCCACAACTTCCGAACGGGCGGTAGTATACAAAAATATTAATATTATATTGACGTTGACTAAGTAATATGTATGATTTTATGGTCAATAAAAATTTTGAACTTGAACTTGAACTTCAAATAACGGGCTATCGGTCGATTATTGAAATTGCGAATTCCAATCAGAATATTCATGTCTTATGTATGATGTCTGTTGTTCAATAAATCGCGCCGCGTTCTGCGTCCTGGAATCGTGCGTTACTGATTTTGTATCTTTCCTGCTTTTATTTGGATTAAAATTCGTCACCCCTGTCAAAAAATAGCACATATTTTATCGGAAATTACTCGACAATAAATGCTGATGACACCGCAGCTACCACTCGAACGCTGATGACACCGCAGCTACCACTCGACAATAAATGCTGATGACACCGCAGCTACCACTCGAACGCATAGAAACCGATTTCTATAACAAATTCAAAGTCAAAGTCAAAGGCATTTATTTGCAAATATAGGTTGTTGCGGTGTTATGTACATTTATAGGAGCTTAACTATATCTTATCCTTTAAGGATGTGCAAATTAATGAATATAAATTCAAATTAAAGTAAATATAAAAAAGATAACTCGGGGAAGTACTTACAAGTACAGTTTCTCATAATTTTAATAAATATGTTCTTACGCTAGTATCTACGCCAATTAAAATTCATAGTTGATACACAGATTAATAAAGAGGTTGATATCAATAATATATTGAATTATCGATGTCAAATAATATTAAATTAATAAGAATAATACAAATACTTGGCGTCTTTGAATCATTTTGCGAATCTTTGAATTATTAGTTTTACTTTTTGTTTAAATTATTGAGGTTAGAATGAGTATATTTAGAGACGTTTGGCGTAGGTTTTGTAAAAATTTACTAAGGTTTCCCAAAAAAATAATTAACGTCTCGGGAAGAGTCCAAACTTGGAATGTTTTGAAATTATTTGTTTACTTTTTAGAAAAGAGGTGGCCGGAAGGCAATACTGTGAAGGCCCCGTCAGGAGAACATATAAATTGTTGTCAAATTCAATAAATTCATAGTAACATATTAACATAATATGTCTAATATGGAACTAACGAGCAATGTCACTTGGTCGGGTTATATTTTTGCTATCGAGTTTGTTTACAAACATTATACGGTCTCCTGACGGGGCCTTTAGTACAAATATTTTTAGATCTGGCTCATAAATCCCTTTTATTTGATACCACACACGATAGGTTTCTGGAAAAATAAAAAATAAAATGACATCATTACTGCAATAGGGATATTTTTAGGACCTACCGCTCAAAATGATTGTTATAACCTAAAGTACATGTGTGCCAAACGGCTCTCCTGTACATCGTTTTATGTTTATGTTTATTGTTTAACCATTAGGTTACTTAACATAACAATTATGAATAAAAATTACCCCTTTACCTCTTTAGACATGAACATAAATAGTGTCATGTTATTTGTGATAGGAATAAATAGCTAGATTTTTCTACGTATTACCTAGTAAGAAGAAGAACAGTTAATAGAAACGTGAAAATGTTGTATTTTCCATGAAAATCACGAGAGTCGCAATAGCTTACGCCACACTGCGTACGACTCTGTCTTATCCTCAAGCAATACAAGTAATAATATAATAGAACATAAAGTTCCCGTTTGCACATTGTGCAATGCACGACAGACGGACGGCAGCCGAGTTAATCCTTCCCCGAGACGTCGCAATATCCCACATACTCTGATATTCTCACGCGCGCGATATCGCGGCATTAGCCGGAGCGCAGAGTTACACATAACAGGGAGCCACGAGCCACGAGCTGCGAGCTGCGAGCTGCGAGCTGGGGGCTAGCCGGAATATAATAGATACGAGTTAATAGAACAACTTAGAAGACGCTCTCTGTAATACCGTGTATCTACGTTTGTGTTTGAAACATAAGCTAGAGTTTCGAGTATAATAATTACATGGGAACGAGCGACTATTGAGATTATTAGTGATTTAAACGTTTGCAGAGTTCGATCAGCAAGTGAGCAACTGTACTGCCATTAACATCAACTACTTACTAACAGACTTGTCTTTCTTAACGCGGAGCAAAGCAGAATATGTTACGCAAAAATAGCACCTTGTTAGACCCAATCATCAAAAACTACAAATATCTCAAGTGTCGTAACTTCAGATAGAGCTAGATTTGATCGTAGTCTCTTCGCTGCCCTCGATCTGAAGAGAGCCAACTACTCGCACTAACGACATTGTACAAATTGGAAACACTCGACCGGGGACGGCGGCGGCCGCACATTCAGAAGTTTTTTCCTCTTTCGAGCCAAATCTTGTTAGCCCAACACAAAAATGTGCCCCCGCTATACACTGACTATCGCTAGTTTTTGGGCGCATCGTAATATCACGAACTACAGAGTTATAGGTCACCTAAGTAATTATAAATACAGACTTGATGCTGTATATAATATATGTACATATAATATACAAGGTGTAAATGAATCGATATCAAGTGAACTCGATTGTGACGCACTATGTCTGACTGAGCACTGGCTCACGTCACGGGCCCTAAGTTATGTACAGTAAGCATTAATGGCTTCACCTTAGTATAAATGACGCCAAACATCTTGAGCAAAATGTGACGTAGTGGGGGAAAGTTTGCGCATGTACACTTACGTGCCAAAAAAAACGACGCACTTAAAATTCTCAAAACAAATCGTACCTACAGTATACTGCATGAATCTTAGTGCACAATACTATATACTTACTTAGTTCAATCGATAGAAAATGAGAAAATATACTGTACCATTTGCATGAGGGACTGAGCGGTAACAGGTGCACAATAAATGTTTGAGACACGCGAAGTAGGTACATTTGCTGCGAACTATACAGATTTAATGGTCTGTGGATATGACTATCAAAATAAAACTATAAATTATTTAGCGACATTTATCGTCTTTATTGGTGTCTATTAACAAAGAATAATGATTTTACAAAAGACAAGATTTTTTATGGGATACCTACGATTGAAATTCCCTAAAATTACGTTTTTCCACGTACACCTATAAAAAAAAATAATATCTCCAGCGATAGAAAACTCATCATATACCATCTTTCTGGCTTGCCTTTTTAAAACTACGTTCGGACGTCGAGGCATTTTTTATCCGCGATTTCACTGCACGCAAGTGTATTGGGCAGCAAGTGTATCTAAATACTTTTTATCCGCGATTTCACTGCACGCAAGTGTATTGGGCAGCAAGTGTATCTAAATACTGTAGGTCTATTATTATTATTAGTCATGCATGGTGGATCATGTAAGTAAGACTGTCTTCTTCTTCTCAGTCGTATCACTCTGGCAGTGTGGTCGTGGTCGTGGTCGTCATTTCGGTCGGGTGATGGCTCACAATTCTGATTCCCGCCTCACAAGACTGTCTACCCACAGACAAACTGCGAAATGTGGTTTTGTGGGAGTTTTTGTAATTGTAACAATAATCTTATATAAAGAATCTTATATAAAGAATTTTTGAAAATTGAAAATTGAAAAAATGAATTTATGTTAAAAACGACATTAAGTGTACCGAAAATTTAACTCTGACTGAATTAACTACGGAAAGGTATTTCTTTTTTTCAATTTCAATTTGTTTATTCATGAACACAGGTACAATACAAATGCAGATGATAAAGGATATAAAGTTTTCTATGTTCTACCATTTTGGCATATGAATTTTGAGTTATACAAGCAACTTAGATTAAAATAGAATAAATTATGTATAACGGAGCATGGGGGTCGTCAGTGTTTTTAGTTACCGTGACGTCAGCATGACTGACGTCACATCCTCAGTTTCCTCCATACCCCGTTTCAGAAGCAAGAGTGGAAGGCTATATTATAAAACACGAAAGAAAATGGAAATCGAACTGCTATGCACGGAAGTTTTATTACGCACTAAAAAGTAAACAAAATGGGAACTTAGCTTTATAACACAGATGCCTGCTCAGGTAGCCCGTCCAACAGAAAGTGATCGTACCCGTCTGTTTGGCGTTCTAGCTAAACTACTCTCGTCTGACCGTCACAACACTTCTGATTGGTCCGCGAGGCATCCGACGCCGCCCATTGGTTGACAGCAAATGCCGCGCGGTTACAACTCCCGCTCTTTTTACAAAACTCATGGAATTTACTAATGTGTTAAAGTAAACTATTACAGGATAGTTTCATTAAATCGTAATAGATTTTTGGAACCTAGAAATCATGAGAAAGTTACAGAATTGATGATTTTCAACAAAGTTGAGTTGAGCGGAAGCGCGTACCATATCGACCGCGCTTCCGCGTCATTACATGTAAGCCAGATTGCTCAAATAAATTCTGAAACTTTTACAGGAGTCTTAATTAATTACAACACGATTTGTAAAACCAAAACCTGAATTTTAAAAGCTTAAATGTAATTATTTTAGAAGTTAAGTGTTGGGCGGAAGCGCGTACCATCGACCACGCTTCCGCGTTATTACATGTAAGCCAAATTGCTCAAATAAATTCTGAAACTTATACAGGAGTCTTAATTAATTACAACTCGATTAGTCAAACCAAAATCTGAATTTTACAAGCTAAAATGTAATTATTTTACAACCGGAAACAACACCAAAAGTGTGGCAAGTTTAAATTTAATAATAATCACAGTTTTTGCCTTCAAGATTAATAGAAATCCGCTTAACAGCATTAATAACTTAACTAATTATCATAAAATTTATCTAAACCTGACAACTTAAGTATGAATCATCGGCATTGCGCCGATATGTACAATTAGATTATAGATTTTAACAAGCAACTAAGATCAAAATATAATAAATTGTGTACAAATAAGATTATGGACTTCGCAATAGCTTTTATAAATTAAAGAGTTTTATCAATCAGCTTACTGACGGTTGTCGAAGAATATGTGTAAAAACAAAAGATGCTCAGCGTACTCAAGTTGTAACAACTACTTAGGAAAATACTTATTAGTAGGTACTTCAGAGATACATCGGATCGAAGAGAACACTTCTGCATACAACTCAGCTGAGCTGTCAGTGTACATACTAACGTGAAATGTCACGAACAATTCTCTATCTTGTAAAGATTCCCCAGAACGAGGGGGCCTGAGCCATCCACTGAAAACATGATATTCTAACTTATTTAAGAAGGATAGAAGAGAAAATTATACAGTTGTAAAAGCACTGAGACATATTAGCTGGACATTCTTGGAAAAGTCGTCTTAATAAATCAACATAAATTACATCTCTCCCGATGAATGTAAAGTAGAAGCTAATATGACGCCTCGCAGCAAGGAGGGGGGGAGGGGAGGTTCAACTTAATTTCAGTATTCCTGAAACTTCATTGTAATGCTAAATACTCTTATTGAGTTATACCCTAATCTCGTGAGTAAAAGCGCATGATAGGTATTCGTAGATCTTTTAAGATAAATATTGGCAATATTTATCATAGCTGTTCCTACTTAGCTTTGTATGGCTTATCTTATCACATAGTTTATTTAAGTTAATTATGAAGTGCGACTCCCGACCCACAGACAAACCAAACTAACATTTGGTTTTGTGGGATGTATGTGTAGCCTGTAAGATTATAAATAAAAAAAATAAAAAAATTATACATAACGTCTTTCAGCCGCCGCTTACCTCGCACATACAATCAAAAGTTTTCCGGTCTAGACATATTCCATCACTCTCCTGGTCTTTTTCAAAAGAATATGAAGTTGATCTTTGCACCACCACTAAATCAATGAAGCATTATTATTATTATTATTTTGTCAAAAAGAATTCATTTTCTCTCTATTATTACTACAACACACACATCCACACATGCTCACGCACACACACCCTCACACACACTTCACACCTCCCCCTCCCTCTTAACTTCTAGATAATATTTCTTAAAACTTTTATTAAAATAAAAAACTAAAATGTAGGTATGTATAATTAATTAGTGTAATTAAACTGTATTTGCAAAATGTAATGTTAGTATAATAAGAGCCCCTAAGTGGCCTAGGTATAAGTTACTTATTGTGCTGTACATTTTTTATATTGTGCTGTGGGCTCAGTTCCCAAATAAACAAATAAACGTGTAAATGAATTCACGCAAAATGAGAAACTACATGGACATCATTCTGAGCAACTTTCATTATGAAACCGATTTGAACAGAGCAATTTTATTTCTCACTTCCCAGTACATTTTGGCCTGAGTGGATCAGCTGATTTGTATGGAGAAGAAGCCTCGAAGTAAGGAGGGGGGGGTGGGGGAGGTTCAACCTAATTTCAGTATTCCTGCAAACTTCATTGTAATGCTAAATACTCTTATTGAACTATACCTACCCTAACTAGCATTGAAGCCCGCATCTACGTATGCGTGCGTAGTTACGCGGCGTGGACCGCGCGGCGCAGGCGCGAGCGCACGACGCACAACAGCGACAGGTCGAGTACGCGGGCGGGGGGCGAGCTGCGGGAGTTGCAACCGGACGAACAAGTATGGTATAGGGACTATAGGGATCAGAACAGATACACGAAGGTATCTCATCGAGGACGGTAACGGCCGACAAACTACCAAACACATCGATCAGTTGAGACGTAGATCGCGCATGTCTGATGATCCCTGCCCTGACGGCAACGGGGACCCAGAGCTAGTCTCCGACGAGGGGCACAGATCGATCACATCCTGTAGAGCTCACCAGCACTCCCTGTATAGCGGACTCTAGACAGGACACAAATCAGAGCCAAAATGTGATCGATGACGAGGTGTTTACAACCCCGACACCAGCGCCCGCGCCCGCTTCACCGGCCGCGATTGCGGCTCATCAACCTCAGCCGTCGCCGTCGCCCGAGAGCCATCCCAAACGCAGGTTATGCAAAAATTCTGTCATATTATATACGTCGACGCCATACAAAGGTTAAGCGTGGTCTAATTTTGATTCTTTACTTACCACTAATTCATCTGCTGAGTTTTCCCGAGTTTATTAGAAGGTAGGAGAGTCCTGGACTCCTGGTCACCGTACAGCAGGTGAATTAATTAATTCCTTTATTATTTTACTAATTAAACAAACAGTTCAGATTCCCGTCGACGAAGCCACCTGGCAGCTTTATTAAACTTTCCACCTTTGTCGTACCAACAAACGGTTGAAGCTTCGTGTCTCGTTTAGACCCCTTTATCATTATCATATTTTACTCGTCGGAGGGAAATATCAGATTCGGTATTTCATGAGGCCCACATGGACGGCCCCTTGTCTGGAATTGTGTATCTGTTTAGTTGTATCTTTTTCAGGGTTCCGTACCCGAAGGGTGTCCAACGGGACCCTATTACTGAGACTTCGCTCTCCGTCCGTCCGTCTGTCTGTCGGTCTGTCTGTCTGTCTGTCACCAGGTTGTATCTCATGAAACGTGGTAGCTAGACAGTTGAAATTTTCACAGACGATGTATTTCTGTTGCCGCTATAACAACAAATACTAAAAAACAAAAGAAATTTAATATTAAGAGGGGCTCCCATACAACTAACCTATTTTTTTTGCGGTTTTAACCCTTATAGTTTCGTCAAGTCTGTATGTCCGTCCGTCCGCCGAATGCCAGCGCTTATCGACGACGCCGGTCCGCGCAGGTATAAGGCAGTCTCTATACTTTGTGCCGAACCAGCGCTGACCTGCGCCGATAAGCGGCGACCAGCGCCGATACGCGCCGCGACCTGCGCTGGTACGCTATTGTATCTTACGTGCTACGCAGAGAGACTGCGCCAGTCAGCTTACTGCCTATTCCCGCTTTCTTTATGTAGCTGTTTCCTGCGCCGATATGCGCTGGCAGTCGGCGCTCGTCGCCGCTTATCGGCGCAGGTTTTGCGCAGGTCGGCGTTGGTTCGGCACAAAGTATAGAGACTGCCTGCGCCGACTACCTGCGCGGACCGGCGCCGATAAGCGCTGGCATTCGGCGCTGGTAGCTAGAGTATTTATTTATTTAGCCTTTGGTCGCTGTCGTCAACGTCACAACTCATAAAGGTGGCAGTTTGAGCAGCCATTTGATAGCCTCTTCGTCAGCGGAGTGGACTTTTTGCAGTCCTCCCCCGATCGATCGACCATAGAGGACAATCATCCGTCAGGTGGGCCATGCTCTGAATGGCTCCGCAAGAGCAGATAGGGTTGTCTCTGTACCCCCACTTAAACATTAGTTCGGCACAGCGGCCCTGGCCAGTCCGGAGTCGGTAGCTAGAGTTCTACGTGTATACGCACATAGGTAGATGTATGTACCCACCCAAGCGTCCGTCCAAAGTCCACGGCCTGCGATTTTCCCTACCCACATCTAAAGTTCAAACCTCGGAAAAATAAGGGAAAGAAGCACAGTTTTCACTCAGACCGGGACAGCCATATGACATGTAACAGCCTATTACAAGTTCTCGTACCGACTTAGTACCAAAAAAAAATGGTTCTACTCCACCTTTTGTTTGGCACAAACCCCTGATGACTGGACTACATATATAAAGTGCTTATTTATTACTTTTTGAGGCTGAGATATTTATTGGTTAATTTTCGATGAAAACGTATCTAAGTAGTATTTTATATCAGAAATAATAATAGTACACATTTAAATAATTTAGGAATTGAGTTACTTGTATTCAACAAAGAAATCCATTTTTCCTTTTCATGTTTAACCGTGTGTCAGCTTTAGGGGCCCTTTCTTTGAACATTTCCTTTTTTCTTTTCTCTCGGCTCGCCTCATTGCAAATCCTTCATGTCGCGCGCGCGGGGCGCTTATTATTTCTCGCGTTATGTATTATTGCGAATGGAAAATAAAACTTTATCGAAGCCTATGGAATAACTCTCTAAATCCGCTTTGTAAGTGAGTTTATTGAAATGGCGTTATATGACAACATAAATTGAGGATAAAAGGTAAAAATGCGTTTGTATTTATAAGTATAAATAAATGTAACAAAGTACACCTATTACTGAAAAGTAGTGGTGGTCGTTATTACGACAACAGATAATATAATGCGTTATTTGTGCGCAACGAGCAACACTGTTGTCGAAAACTCAAGCATCCTGTTATCCTGTTATCCTGTTGTCGTTAGTTATCGTTGCGTTTTACATTGTTGAAGTCGCGCGCTGTTGTCGTCTTTGCTGCTGTTCTCATCTCAATAATGATTAGCCAATGACGCGACGCCGCCGCCGCCGCCGTCCGGCCGTCTGACCAATGGGGGGTGGGGTGCGTGCGCTCTGTTGCGTTATGCGTATGATAATGTTTTTTAGTTGATAAAGTGACTATGATGTTTATAAATGGGAATAACTGTGTGTAAATAGAATAACAAAAATTGTAAATTTAAAAATGTATATCTAAAAAAATGTAAATAAGATCAATGAACTACTAAATACGCCGCCGGTATTACCATAATTCCAAAGTGTTTCCGGATAATCGATTATCAATTAATCGATTAGTAGGTACCTAAATAATCTAACTAATCGATTTGTTATCGATTCAATCGATATAATCGGTTAAATCCATACTATCGATTCTTATACTTGTACCAAAAATTAGATTATAATCGATTAGTCGATTATAATTACTGTCTCTGATGATTAAATCGATTATATCGATAGTATCGATGGTGAGAAGCAAAACAATATAATCGATAAAATCGATAGTATCGACACAATCGATTAAATCGAGGTATCGGTTTAGAATATATTGTTACGTTACAGATTACACAAAAATATAATCTAAACGATACCTCGATTTAATCAATTGTGTCGATAGTATCGATTCTATCGTATTGCTTCTCACCATCGATACTATCGATATAATCGATTTAATTATCAGAAACAGCAATTACAATCGAATAATCGATTATAATCGATTTTATTGGTACAAATATAAGAATCGATAGTATCGATACAGTCGATTATATCGATAAAATCGATGCCAGATCGATTTGTTAGATTTTTTATATGTACTTAGGAGAATCGATTAATAATCGATATACCATCGATTATCCGGCAACACTCCAAATAATCAGTCTATAATTCATTCAAACAACTAGTTTCTCAAATATATTTAAATTTACGAATACGAAGTATTGACAATAATTTTGACAGTCCTGCCTGTTTAAAGTATGAAGGGAAGAACTGATAATGAGCAAGAACATAAATAATTATATTGTCAATCTGCGATTCATTCAATTATCGTTTTACCAAACAGCAATATAACAGGATAACAGGATAACAGTTTACGACAACAGTTATTTTGAAATAACACAACAGTGTTGTTCGTTATTGCAAAACAGCCGTTATTGCCACCACTACTGAAAAGAGCTAAGCTAAAGATAAGCTGAGCAAACTAAGGATAAGTGCAAAGTCTGGGACTCGGGCGCACAACCCAGGGAGGCGGTATGATTATGATAATAAGATATTACGCACAACATTTCAGCAATCATGATTCTGTAATATACATATTATTAGTCGTATTTCAGCATTCATATTCGATGACTGTGCGTTTGTTCAGGGGTTCGGTCGAGAATGACACAGCAGTCTTTTCTCGAGGACACGACACAAGAAACTCAGAACGGACTAATAAGGTTACACGAGTATCTACTAGCTACTTTCCCTTCAAATCTAAAGTTAAACAGTTCTAATTTTGAACTTGAATAATGACAACAAAACGAAGCATCAGGCTAACTCTTTATTTAAAAACCACTGATTCTGATTATTTTACTCTACGCTCGTTCTACAATGTGTAATATCTCACTCGACACAATATTAAAGAGTCATTAAGCAAATCTTAGTCGTCATTCAATTTGTTTTGTTTGTGGAACTCATCAGGCGAGTGTTTGTTTCATCAGCCTGTACTCTTGTGGTGGTCATTTTATCTAATTTTTGACATTTTTATTTTATTCTTTCATTTTTAATTCAATTTTTTATCTGTCACATTTTATTGTTCTTCATTTAAATTGATAAGATTATTAATTAATTAATTTTAAATTAACTTTAATTTTTGTCATTTCACACACAATCTATATATCTATTGTTTTTGAATAAAATACTTATAATAACTTACTTAGGACTTATGACTCGGAATCCGTTTCACTCATTAGCTGGAGTAAGTATAAGTACTCTAATATACAAACAGGGGTGACGTGGAAACCTTTGTTTTATTTAATTATTGGAATATATTATTATTTTAAGTGGGGTTTTCTGTAAGGTTTCTGAGAAAATAAATGAACTGTTTCAAAGATAATATTTTTTAACGAACCTACTAGCCCATGGAATTGGTAGTTTCGCCTTACATGATATATATGAGGTAGTTTTAATTTTTTATGAGTTGTTATATTAGGGATAAAATGGGTAGTTACAAATCCAAGTTTTCCTGCCTGCCTGCCCAGTCCGTCTGTCCATCCGTCCGTCCGTCCGTATGTCACAGCAACTTTATTCCAAAACTATTAAGACTACACAGTTTAAACTTGGTACGTAGATGTATTCTATGAACTGCTTTACGATTTTTTAACAAAAACTAAAAAAAAACAAACTTAACGGGGGCTCCCCATACATTAAACTGAAACCAAAATTAGTTCAGTTCAGTTAAAAAAATATTGACCATAAAGTCATAGATATTACTTAGTCAAGGTCAATATAATATTTTTGTATACTACCGCCCGTTCGGAAGTTGTGGGCTTAGGGATGGAGCAAAGAAGGGCCAGAAACTCCCCCGTACCTCTTTTAAAATATCAGAGCCTTAAAATACAATTTTATTTATTTCTACTTAAATCTTAGGAAATACACCGAGAAGAGACGTACTGACTCAGTCCATCACCCCTCTTTGGATTTCTGTGCGCTGAGATGTTAAAGACCATGCAGATTTGTCATCTAAATATTCTTTTACACTGTAATAAGACTTCTTCAATAGGCCGTTTTTGACATAGTTTTTGAACCTCCTTTCTGGTAGGTCCGTTGCTTCATTAGGTATTTTATTATAAAAACCGGCCAAGTGCGAGTCGGACTCGCGCACGAAGGGTTCCGTGCCATTATCTATAAAAAACCGCAAAAAAAAAATGTATGGGAGCCCCCCCTAAATATTAATTTAATTTTAATTTAATTATTTATTTTTTAAGTAAATAATATACTCAATATATTGTGAACATTTTAAGCGTCTACCTGCTACCATTATCAATATCGAGCAAAAATGAGCAAAAAAATCACGTTTGTTGTATGGGAGCCCCCCTTAATATTAAATTTCTTTTGATCTTTAGTATTTGTTGTTATAGCGGCAACAGAAATACATCATCTGTGAAAATTTCTACTGTCTAGCTACCACGGTTCATGAGATACAGCCTGGTGACAGACGGACGGACGGACAGACGGACAGCTAAGTCTCAGTAATAGGGTCCCGTTTGGCACCCTTCGGGTACGGAACCCTAAAAACTAACACATACTCCCATAAAAGAGTGAGCAACCTTACTGAGTCTGAACGCGGGCATAGCAATCTTATTTCTATTTCTAGTGCTAATACTATGATTATGACCTAAAGTCTTCATAAATGTATTGACAGGTAACAGTAAGTATATTGATATGTTTGAATTTGTCCCTTAGTGATTGCCTAGCATCTAGTTGATAGATATGGCCCGAATGGCCCTTTTTTGTAAGACAAATATTGTGTTTATATCATTATTTTTTTTTTATCAAACCTACATGGTGTCTATAGATAGGTCTTCAAAAATGAAGTGGAGGTTCCTAAAACCATTTTTCCTCAAAGTCAATCTTTAAAGAGACAGACCCATCCAAAGTGGAGTAAATTGTGTCCCCCCTTCTAACTTTTAAAGTAAGAGAGTGATAAATCTATAAAAAATATATGCTGTGTATCTCAATATAAACTTTCGATGAAAATTAGTTTGAACAAAATATAATGAGCAGTTTTCAATATATAAAACATTTATTAAAAACTGCACAATTGCATAACTTTGTCATTCATACAAAGACTATGAAAAATAAAGTTACAACACAAAAATCCAGTCTAATAATTGATTGATGATACTACGGAACCCTTCATGGGCGATTGGAAAACATTGGAAAACTTGGATTTGTCATATCATAACCCATTTAACCATTAGGAAGTCATAAAAAAAAACCGGCCAAGTGCGAGTCGGACTCGCGCACGAAGGGTTCCGTACCATTATCTATAAAAAACGCAAAAAAAAAAAGTATGGGAGCCCCCCCTAAATATTAATTTAATTTTAATTTAATTATTTATTTTTAAGTAAATAATATACTCAATATATTGTGAACATTTTAAGCGTCTACCTGCTACCATTATCAATATCGAGCAAAAATGAGCAAAAAAAATCACGTTTGTTGTATGGGAGCCCCCCTTAATATTAAATTTCTTTTGATTTTTAGTATTTGTTGTTATTTATTTATTTATTTATTTACAATATATATATATATATGTGCCATAACAGTTTTCACCAAATCGACACATATAAGTTTTAATGATAATCAGTTACCAACATTGGTATTGGTACCTACATATTATTATAACAATTGATACCTATTTCAAGTTCAAATTAAATAACAGTTAGAAATAACATAATAATAATAATTAAACAATCGAATATCAACAAAGCTAATTAAATTAAATAGTATTAAATTGAAAATAATAATAATTCAAAATGAGAGGACAGCACATTCAAATATCATTCTCGCTGAACCTGCCACACTCTCGCACAATATCCTTCCATGCATCACCAAACAGATCATTCGCTGGTGCTGCCGTCAACAGTGCGTTAAGGCTGTCCCGCGCCCGGACCAGCGGGGACTGCCGGCGCGCCACCGTGCGGTGCGTGCCGCCCGCTAGCAGCTGGTGCCTGCGCGCGCGTAGGTAGTTGTCAGGCACGTAGAGTGCGCATACTGCACTGACAAGCGCTGCGCAGTCACTGTCGCCTCGCAACAATCGACACACAGTCAGAAGTTGTTCAGTGTTACGTCTCACCTCTAGTGAGTTATATCCGAGCATACCTAGTATAAAAGCGGAGGGATACAGGTAAGGGTAGTAACCAAATTTTCTCTTATATAGGTATCGTAGAAAAGCTTTGTGTACCTTCTCGAGCATAAGGACATATGAGCTTTCGTGCGGATTCCAAACAACCGAGCTAGATTCAAGTTTGGTTCTCACTAGGGCCGTGTAAAGAAGCTGGACCACACCCAAGTTATGGAATCCCTTACTATTCCGTATCACGAACCCTAATCTTTTGAAGCATTCCTTGGCTAAAGTGCTCATGTGCTCATGGAATGTAAGTTTTGGGTCGAACGTAACACCGAGGTCCTTTATCGAATACACTCGAGTCAATGACTCCGTGCCAAGTGTATACGTCGCGATAATAGGGCTTGGAGAGCGCGTGAAGGACATTATACAGCACTTCTCAGTATTAAATAGGAGTTTGTTATCCACACTCCATCTATGAACCGCCTCTAAATCTTCTTGCAGAAGCCTACAATCATCCTCTGACTTCACTGGAAGTACCAGTTTCAGATCGTCCGCGTACAATAGGCATTTGGCGTGATTTAGCACAGATTCCAGGTCATTTATCATGATGATAAATAACAACGGACCAAGAATGGAGCCCTGGCTAACACCTGACCGTGTGTGGTACGGCCGGGACTCAAAGCAGCCATGTCGCACATATTGTTGACGGTTCTTCAGGTAGTCAGCGAAGAGAACCAACAGCCGAGGGGCAAATCCAATGGCACACAACTTCTTCATCAGGACGTCGTTGTCGACTCTATCGAACGCTTTACGGAAGTCCAGATAGGCGACGTCCACCTGACATCCCTTGTCCAAACTCTCCGAAACCATCTCGACTAGCGTCAGTAAGTTGGTGGTTACTGAGCGTCGACTCCTGAATCCGTGTTGCGAGTCGCACAAATACGGTGCAATCTGGGGGCAGATTTTACCGTATATGATTGACTCGAACAGTTTTGCCAATGAACTCAGGATCGCGATTATAGCGGCAACAGAAATATATCATCTGTGAAAATTTCACCTGTCTAGCTACCACGGTTCATGAGTTACAGCCTGGTGACAGACAGGACGGACGGACGGACGGACAGACGGACAGCGAAGTCTCAGTAATAGGGTCCCGTTTGGCACCCTTCGGGTACGGAACCCTAAAAGCTACCTCATTTGATTCAAGGCGCCACGCCAGTACTAGCTTTTTACGAACTGGAAATGTTTTTAAGTTGTTGGCTTAGTGTTCGTTTGAGGCAAAAAGTGAAATTTGGTCTAATTTTTTCACTCTTTCATACATTGTTGTGTGTTCTAAGTAAAAATTATCGTTTTTACAACAATGAGTGCCCTTAATTTGCAATACTGGAATAAGAACGAAACTCATTGGATATTTAACAAGTATCCTGTCAGATTTTTTTGCGTAAAATAATTTTAAAAGCCTACTTTTCTCCTTAATCGTGTCCCCAGATCTTCACGATGAAACTGCACTGACCGTTTCCAGCAGGAAATATATCATGCAGCGAACATTTCTCCACGATTTGCTCTCGTTTATTTTACAACGTGAAACTAATTTCCCGTAGGACTTCCTCGCGATAAACTGTTGAAAACTGTCACTCGATAGTCTTTCCAAGTTTTCAACCTGTATAAGTTATTTTCTTCAACGGTCGTTTGTTGTCCGTTCAGCCATGGTCATTTATTAATTTGGTTCGAAACCTCGGCTGGTGTGTTTCAAGATTGTCTGCAAACAGCTCAGCACATGTCATTGGGACGGTGTTTAACAATAGAAAGCTATGCTTTGTATTCAGCGATCGGTAATACGGTAGGGTCGGGGGCGGGCGGTGCGGTGCGGGGCGGTGCGGCGCGGTGCGGGGCGGGCGAGGGTACGGTGACGGCGCGGCGGCGGCGACGCGGTACCTACTCCACTCTACATCCTGGGCCACTCGCTCCTTATCGGCCTTTTGACCTCTCTCTAGATTAACAATTAGGGTCCTCAGGGTGAGGGTTGCCTTGATAAATTTATGTGGAAATTGACAAAGTTTTCTTTGTAGGTTTTAAAATCACTTTTGTTTTAGGATGTGGCGGTAAAACGACCGTCGCGTTTTAGAATCAAAGCGATAGTCATTTAATCATTCTATGTGTTCATTGTCTAACTTTTTACATAGTTACACGCACAGCCTTTCTTAGAACTAAATCACATACATATATTGAAATAATTTTCCATAGCTCTGTACTGTATTAAATTAGATAAAATCTTCAAGGAAGTACTACCAGTATCACCTCGTCAATATTGGCTGTTCCCGCGCCGCCCGCGCCCGCCCCTGGTGCACACTAGCGCCCGCGAGGTCGCCGGGGGCGGCGGCGGCGGCGGCAGCGGCGGCGGTGGCGGCGGCGGGACTCCATTGATTCCAGTGCCTTCGCCTCTTCTGTAGCTCTCCGTTGTCTAAAGAAGTCTACTAAGTGTCTATTGCCTCATCGAGATGAGAGAGGGACTTTGCATGGCACCGGAAGGGCTTTCGGTCGATAATATAGATAGATAGATACAGATAGGAAGATATAGCGATTTCCGACCTACCGGCTACCACGCTAAAGAGATTTAAGGATAAGGATCTCCGATACCGCAGTAAGACGAGACCTTCTTAGAGATTTTTCTGTAAACTAGCAACAAAAAAAATGCTTTCAGTGAATTCATCCGATTTTTCAGGAGTTTCATTGATCGGAGCATTGTTCCTCTATCAAGTATTATGATTGATTTTATTTCAAATAACATATTCCAACTGCAACGCGTAACCATCAGCCAACCAAGTCTCGAACTGAATTTATTACTTTTTGAACGACCAACCTCTGTAGTTATTTGCAATGCAGTACCTTTGTGAATGAACAGCGGTATTGTAAAAAGCAATTTTTCATCACGTCTATTCGAAAAGAGCTACTTTAGTCCTGGTAAACAGGAACTAAAGTAGGTCGTTTAGTCCCTATAATTTTGTTGCCAGTACAAAGGAAAAAAAAAAGTAAAAAACATTTTTAAACAAAGCTTTATTTAAATGCCATAAAAGGGCGAAAATAAAATGTCAATTGTATCAAATACTTCAATTTATAACATAACAGAATTTTCTATGATAAAAAAGCTTGTTGCGCGATTAGTTGTTTGTGTAAAATAGGTAACCTACGTAACCTACATAGGTATGTAAGTAAAATACCTACCTACCTACCTACCTACCTACCTAATTCGAAGACTTGAAAGGATAGCGTCCAAAGAACTTTAGGACCCAGACCAGGCGTGTGACACTCCGCTCTTTACCTGCAAAGCCACAAGTAGATCCACGGCCCCGCTGCACGGCCCGACTCAGTGGGTTGCCGAGCGCCGCCCGGGTTTACAGAACACAATTACTTAAAAGCCCGGGTTGCACGTGCCGTTCTATCTAGCCCCGCGCGCCCGATGAATAAAGGTCACTGTCCAACGTAGACAGAGAAAGGAATAGACGGAGTGCACGCGTACACCTTTGAGATGGAGATAGAGTTGGTTCTCAATAAGCATAAGGTTCAAAATCAGAGATTTTCTGCCACTCATCTCTGTCAAAACAAGAGCAAATAAGCATTTGACAATTTTGTGGCCAACAACAAAAACGCATACGCGGGTAAGGGACAG
>CAUOQF010000204.1:0-19337 GCA_963457715.1 Argyresthia albistria | reverse complement strand
GGAATACCCTTTTCTGCCGTCTTGGGACTGGGCGGCGTGGACGCTATGTGCTATACCTACCGCCACGTACATTTTTGGCTGGAGTGATGTACTCTAATTTGAATCCTTCGCGACATCATGATTCAACTTATGAAACCCTCGCTCGCTCAGGATTCAAAAAACACTTTCGCCAACTGTCATACTGGCAATATTGCCAGCAAAACAGCAATTTTGTCGCCAATGTCGTCGCGCGCTTATTCACAGACACTACTCAAGCGCCACGTGTACAAATGTGTTGAACTTTAGATAACTGATCTGTTATGTATAGCTCTGCCCGTTCTGCGTGCCGTCATGGACCATTGTGTACAGGGGCATTCACGTTTCCTTTTATCCCTCAGCTCAGCAAGAGACAACGTGCCCCTCGCCGCCATCCAGGGCCTGAGCAGCCTCCTCCTGGAGCTGGAAGACCTGGACCCTGAGCACCATCGGGAGCTGCTCTCCATCTCGCAGAAGATCCGGCCCTACATGAACACCGAGCAGGCGGCGTTGAGGGAACACTCCGTGAGGCTGTTTGGTAAGGATCAATAACATTCTGTGAGGCTGTTTGGTAAGGATCAATAACACTGTGAGGCTGTTTGGTAAGGACCAATAACACTGTGAGGCTGTTTGGCAAGGATCAATAACACTGTGAGGCTGTTTGGTAAGGATCAATAACACTGTGAGGCTGTTTGGTAAGGATCAATAACACTGTGAGGCAGTTTGGTAAGGACCAATAACACTGTGAGGCTGTTTGGTAAGGATCAATAACACTGTGAGGCTGTTTGGTAAGGATCAATAACGCTGTGAGGCTGTTTGGTATGGACCAATAACACTCTGTGACGCTATGTATGCAATACTAAGCAATCTGTATGATTTTATGGTCGATAAAAAAATTGAACCTTTGAACCTATTGCTGTCTGGTAAGGCTCAATAACACTCTGTGAGGCTATTTGGTAACGATCAATAACACTCTGTGAGGCTGTTTGGTAAGTATCAATAACACTCTGTGACGCTATGTTGTTTCCTGGGTAATATCATCATAACCCAGTAATTCCAGTATTAATTATTGCCTTTGGGTTAAATCCATATGTAGCCGTAAGACATCAAAGTTGTGATTTCTTTTCCAGGTATAATAGCTAGCAAGGTGAAGTCTGACAACCTAGTCGAGCAGGCGCTAGCGTCGCTGCCCTGCTTCCTGCTGCACCTGTGTGACAGCAACCCCGCCGTCGTCAGAGTGAGTACCCGGAGACATTCATCATCATCATCATCATCATCATCAACATCATCACCAGCTGGTTTCCGCCCACTGCTGAGTATAAGCACAGATACTATAATATTATACGAATACAGATAGACCACCTAGAACAAAAAATGACACCGGCGTAAACTGAGATGCTACGGAAGCTTCTTTAGTTCGAGGCCATTATCGCTTGGTGCAGCACCATCGAAAAATTGCAAATACCACGAGATGGCGCTAAGATATATAGGAATTATTCTAAGATTAGCGCCACCTAGAAGTATGTTAACTGTAACCGTTGGCGTGGCGGCGGTTGGGAAGGGGCCCGCGCTGTTGTGTCAGTGTGGCAGCCATTTGTCCATACATATATGCCGGCTTTCCACTAAATAATAACCGGCCAAGTGCGAGTAGGACTCGCGCACCAAGGGTTCCGATCACACTTGGAGAGCGTAACACGTGTAATTAGGTTTCCACATAAAAAACTAAAGTGTGATGTCATCCATGTAAACCAAATTGAATATTTTTTAGAAACACAGAAATTTGCAGTTTTCAGATTTTTCCCTTTACTTGTGCTATAAGACCTTCCTTCATTCCAAATTTCATGACCCTAGGGCCTAGGCCAACCGGAAGTACCCCATAGGTTACTATTTCAACTGACCCCGCAGGCTTCAAAATTCACGCTGAAGCAAGTATTCAAGTCGTTCAACGCACCTAAAGCCAACGACCTTGTGCAGACACACCTAGTCGATGAAGGGAGGCTGTACCTCGAAGACTTCTTGGCGGCGCTGCTGAGGCAGTTGGCTGCTGAGGTGCCTAGCAGTATAGCCAAGTGAGTCGACTGCGGATCGTCAGCTGTGAGTCGGGTACTGAATCGCTATAGCGAGGGCGCAAAAGTACGGTTTGTGTGGCGCGGCACCGTCGACAAGCCAAAACCGGGTTTTTGGCTCGCTATAGCTATCTCCATGCCATTCGTGTATGAGACTCCCGGCCCAGAGCGCCTAGACAAAGTTAATAACGCTACGAAATCGAACAGAAACGAAAACTCAAAATGTATGCGATTTGACATTTCGAAACGCAAGCGTAGCGTGACTTGGCTCGTGGCCAAGGTAATCCAATGAATCTAGGAACAAGTCTTAAGTTGAAGCATTATGTTCAAAATGGCTTGACATTCTCAGAATTGTATATTTCCAGCAGATATATTTTATAAAGTCAATTTTGTGCAAAAAAAAGACAGCATTTGATGGCACTTTTACATGACGTCATTCTGTTGTTATTTCATAGAACTCAGGAACAAAAGTTACGTGTTTTGACATTTCAAAAAAGTATCTATTTTGACTTGACAGGCCACAAGCCTATTGTCAAATCGCATATATTTTCCTAGCGTTTCGTGCGAACGTTATTAGAGTTTTGCATGTTGACTAGGGGGCGGGTATCTTCTCTATAGCTCCAATCCATCCGCACGTCTGTGCCGAACCGCGCCGGCAAGAAATAATGAATGAAGCCGGGCGGCGTCGGTAAGTGATAAAACCAGCCACACTTGAAGACCTCTGTGGCGCAGCGTCTGCGCATCTGCCTACCATGCGAGAGGTCCCGGGTTCGAATCCCTGCTGGGGACGAAAAGAAATAACCCCAGGTCTTGGATGTTTAAATGTTTGTGATGTCGCTGTTTCTGGTTACCACGACACCGGGTATCCTAGTGTGGGGCCAGAAGCAATGTTTGTGTCTGTACGTAAATGTTATGTTAAAACACTTTTATTAATTTTTGCTTCCTCTTTTGTAGCAAACAAATTCCAAGAATGATGTACATATCTAACTCAAACGCTACGTTTTGGAAATATGAAATGTAGTAGGTACTTAACTTTATGTTTGTTTCAGGTGTCTGCAAACTGCCGTAAACTACTTGCAATGCGCCAGAGAGGATTTGAAACCGTACCCTCCTCTGTTGATAGGTAATTTAGTCTCACTTTTACTATCTATTTAATTAACAAAAACGTTCGTCCTTTAGGCTTCATGATAGCGACTTCCATGACCCGACTGACGACTGTTGCTGACGCGAATAGTTTAACTGTCCAACGCTGTCTAAGTTGTTCTAGTTCATATACTGTAAAGTTGAACACAATATCAAACCAAATTAATGTGAGAAGTGACTGACCTCCTCGACACAGGGAATCCTAGTGAGGAGGTTAGGAACTTAACCTAACCTAGCCCTAGCACAAAGAGATGATTTATTTGTTTTTTCTGAAAGTTTGTATATTATGTTACTAGGTTAAGATTGTGTAAACTTTTTAAGTATAAAATAAAAATAAATTCTAAAAATCTCTTTTGGCGTGCGGTGACAGGTAGAAACATAACGCTATTTGACAGGATCATTGCATGAGGTTGCGTAGAAGTGACGCCCCCCTGTAAACGTCACTCACACGCTCAAAGATCGTTGGACGAGTACCTATAGTGCCCGAGATCACCAACAGTTAGGCGACTCTTTCTTTTTCATAGCTGTCTAGCGATTGTACCAGAGGTCGGGCCCTTAAATTTAGGGGTCTCATAGTGGCCTAGTTGACCCTTAAACTTAGGTCAAAGCCAGAGACTATATATCAAATTGACTGCGCCTGCGGGGAAATGCGGCTCGCCAAACGTTTGTTGTATTCAACAAACGTTTGCATACGCAACCTATGTACGATGACGAGCCGCCAGACAGTTTCGCAGCTGCTGACCAATCACAGCTCTCTTACCTCGTCCCCCGCCGCCCGTAAATTGGTGAGTTGTGTTTTAAAGGAAAATGTATCTATGCGCTCTCCACTGGATAAGTGCTCCCTGGTCAAAGCGAAACAACCGCTAGATGGCCTCTAAAAGAAAATAAAGTGTCCCCTAAAAGGTAGGGATTGTTGCTGAAATCGGCCATAGGATTCCTACCCTAGTGTGGGGCCAGATGCAAATGACCTCCGAATACTATGGACATACTACTATGTCCCTTAAAAAGCATGACGATAGTCTTATATCCCCAGGCAAACTATACACGGAGCTGTACAACCTCCGCGCCACGCACCCTGCCGACTCGCGCGTGGACGATGACGTCACGTGCTGCGCGCGCGCCCGCCTCACGCAGCTGTTGAAGGACAATGACCCGCGGGTGCGCGCGCAGGCGGCCACGGCGCTCGCGTTCGTTGCACTAGCTACTGCGGCGTGACACCAGCGACGCGAGGTGGCTAGTAGTGTTGCAGAAAAATCGATAGTTTTGCAATCGATTGTTAAACGCTTTCGATAGGACCTTCTGTTACACCCTGTATTATAGGCAGACCTATAGTGGTTTTTGTGTTTATTACCCACGGTAAGCATAATATTGTGATGTGGAACTGCTGATGAAGACCAAAGAAGAACTGCTAGGTACAAATACAATGCGTGGCTGACGGACAGGCAACGCAAAGCCTAAACCGGTGGACCTAGAGCCGTGAAACTTTGTACAGAGGTTCCTTAGTAGCGTGGGGTAGCACTGAGATGGGATTTGACAAAATTAAGCCCCCAAGGGGGGGAGGAGGTTGTGGAAGTCGTTTTTTCTAAAGTTTACTTTTTGTTTCAATTATACTATGGCAAAAATATGAACGGTCGATTGTCGGACGCACAGCGGTGATTTAGTGCCGTGAAAGCACCCTTTGGACGCGTGTCCAATGCGCGTTTATTTTCTGTGATGACTTGACTTGATGATGAGATAGGGATAAGACCCGAAGGATTTAATTCAGACATTTTGCATGTCAAAGGGTGGGGTTGAGGTTGGATAAAGGGACAATCTCTATATTTTTTTGCAACCTTCGACCGCTCCTGTCAACAGCGCAGGTCAGATGGCAATATTTAATGTCTCAAAGAATGTGATTAGAGTGGCCTTTTAATATTTTATCAGAAATCCATTCTTGTGTCGGTAGATACTTCACGTAGGTAGGTACAGTACGGGGCCATTGTTTTGGCACGTCGGGTCTCGTCTCGCGCTCTCTCTCTCTCCCGCCAAGTCAAACGCCGAGTGCTCAGGGCACATCGGGACTCGGGGTCCCGCCCCGACTGGCCAAGGCCCCGTACTGTACTGTGTTAGTTATAAGTTGTGTTGTATGTTAATATGTTGGTATTAGTATAGCTGACAACACACTGCTGACTTATACTTACTTAAGTTGAATTATATGGTAGGTACCCTTTGAATCCGCTTATCAGGAAGACGAACGAATGGTGTCCTTTATTGTAATGTGTAAAGCAATCAAGTTGGCATTACGTGTTAGCTATTCAGATGACACGGTCAATTGAACAATGTCAAATGAGCGAGAGATAACTTCTAATGTTTAATTGATCAAGTTGTGCAAATGTTAGAAAGAAAGTTTTAAAATAGATGCAGGTAATAGGTATTTTTGCTCCCTGTTGTTTGGCAAGCATTTTTAAAGGATCTTGTCTTGTGTGATTGGTATTTTATGAAATAATTAAATCAAAATCTGATTAATTCATTAGAATAGTATAAATGCCCAGTTGCCAATTTGAAACCAGTTGTACGAAAACTTTTCAACTAGAGTGCAAAAGATCAGTTTATGTATTGACAGGAAATTAGATGATCTTTATAAAAATAAATATTGGCAGTAATTATTGAGTTTTAGTTTAGTAGTGCGAATGTGTTTATCGTAAGGTTAAGTTTAGTTTATTTTGCTTTTAATTAAATCTTATTACATGATCATATTATAATATACACTTACATTATCTTTTAACGAAGTTACCGTAATATTTCAATTTTATAAAATGTACTCTCTCAGAATAAAATGTATATTCAGGTCAAAAACATGTTAACTTTTTTTATTTTTATTTTAAATAAACAGAATCATACCTTTAACAAAATGTTTTATTTTGTACCATAGTTAAATTATTACTTCGGATTCAAAATATTTGGCCAAGAATGATATCTCCTCATCTACCTGTTTCTTGCGACCGCGTCTGGTCTTCCGTTTCTTGCAACCCTCACTAGCTAATGACAGACCGAGCCTCTCTGAACATTCATCAAATACTTTACACAAACTTTTATAAAAGTGAAGAACATTATTAGCACCGTTCAAGTACTTTTCTATAAATAAGACACAGTCACTTTGGCTTTCGAGTTTAGCTGCAAGATTGTACACGAAAGTGCCGTTATAGAACTTTGAATATGTTGTGGTGTTGTAGATGTTTCCACAAAGTACATTCAAGCAATTGAATTGTTGCAAACAGCATTGGAACTGAGCCAATTTGTGAATTATCTTGACATTATAGGTTTTAGGCCGCTTTCTAATTTCATTACTGATCTCAAAGTGTTCCAACAGGACACCGGCAGCCAGCAAACAATCTTCATATGAAACTTTGTTTTTGTTTAAAAACAATTCAGAGAAATCTGCAGTATCTGTTTTCTCCTTCAACTCTTGGAGTTTTTTGTTATATTTATTATTGAAGAAGTGATGTCCTCTAAATATCCCAGTTTTCTCATCCACAACATCTAACATCACATAGCTCAGGAACAAACTGTGTACCAGACTTGCTGGCACGGCACAGTGTGACACCCACATTAACATGGCCAGCATTACTAATCTAAAGTTTGATGGTAACAAACCTATAATATCAAGATCTAGACCTGAAAGATTTTCATTCACAAAATGCTTAAAACATTTGTGTAAATCTTCTTGGGACATTTCAGAGAAGTTCTTTTCTAAAGGTCTTGACAATGAAAACTCTTGGTCAATTGTGATCCTCTTATATTCACAGTCCTTCTCTCTTGAAACAAAGATTAGGTTCTCCTGAGAGAAATCTGTCAATATGTCAAATGCATACTTCATAATATTTAGAGTGCACAGTGATGCATCCTCATCACTATAGTCTTCTGCTTGTGGCATAGTAAAATGTAGTTTCAGTGTGAAGAAATCAATGTATGTTTGTGGGACAGTATTCTCTCTAATCTTATTGGCAAACCATTCAGGCAAACCTGCAATCTGATTGTGACAATCATCATCTACTTCATCACTGGATGAGGAAACGGAGTCATTACTGATATCTTCGTCACAGTCTTCTTCATCAGTAGCTGATACATCATCTCCATCTGAATCAATATCTGGCATCTCTACTGGTATTGTTGGAGTTGACTCAACATTGAGATTGAAGAACTGAAGGGACCGGCAGTCTTTGCGGTTGTAACCTTCCATGCTTTTCTTTAATAAGTGGAATATTTTCCTCTTATCATTCTTTTTCATTCTGCCAATTATTTTGGTTAAGGCTGTGTCCAGAGTTTCTGATTGCAGCCATTTCAATAGCCCGTGAATAGATCTTTGTTGATCATTCTTCTTGTTCTTTCCTTTTGGTAACTTCAGCTGAGAAAAGAAGTTTGTGAACATTCTCTTTTGGACATAGTCATTTCCGAGTAAAGTTGCAAATAAAGGCAGCATCTCTTCATCCAACCCTCCGAAGTTGTCAACCAGATATTTAACTTTGAACATTTTGCATTTCATACCAGATTTTTTTATTCCTTCCTCTTCAAAGACTGTAGGTTTAAAATCTAAAGTATTGAATGGTACATAGAGCACATTGTAAATAAAGAAGTCTGAGTCATAGCTTAGAACTGGACAATTCAGACGTCTGGCCATTGCGGCAATTTCGTCATCAGCCTCAAACTCGCATATGGTGTAGGGAATCTTCATTTCTAAGAGAATTTCTTTGAAAGTGTCCCTGAGGAGAAGAGGGAATATTTGGAGGCTGCTTTGTGTCACAGGATCCAATCTGGCGGCGCCTTTAATCTTCGACCGGAGACGGCTGTATGCAGTCTTCAGTTTCCTCGTCTCGTAGCTTCCGTCGAACAACACATAGCAGGATATGTTGCATTTCTTTAAACTTTTAAAAAAGTTTTTCACCACCGCGGCAAACTTGTCGTAATCACCTCCGAAAGCTGAGAAGCAGTTGGAACTTCTGTAAAGTTGAGCACACAAGCTGTGGCCGTCTATCACGAGGTTACTATCGTGTAGAATATAATCCTTTAGGAATAAATTCTGGTTGTAGTTAACGTATGTCGTCAAACCCCGGACACCCATTTTTTGTCTTAACAATCGGGGAAGGTAAGGAAGGTAATAGATAAAAACAGTTTTTAAATAATCTCCTAATTTAGGTAAAGCTTTTTGATTTCTTTAATCTAAATAAACTACATAATGTTGTAGGTATTGAAAATTTGAGATTTCGCTCGCTGTTTTTAGGTTAGGATGTATTTTTTTACCATAGCTGGCTGTCACTACACTAGGGATGTGCCAGTCCGATCCGATTTTTTGGAAAATCGTATCTAGACCATACGATCCATCCGATTTTCGGATCGGATCGAAGGCATACGATCCACTAGCGGTACGATCCGAATTTATGAGAAATCGGATCCTGATCGTAACACATAATTCATTCAAGTTGTTTTCACACTTTAGCTTTACCAAATACGCGGGTTGTAGTCTATCTAAATAAAAAACGTGAGCTGAATATGAGGGTAGATGAGGGCAGGTAGCTGAAGATTGGCAGCGTTAAATTCAATTTATGAAATGAAATCTCTTACTCTTTATAATATTATTCTGAAAGGCGATGAGGCTCTCATGTATTGCGTTGCCAGTGGCAATTTGCCACCGACTCGTATAGTTGTATCTCTGTCAAATTAAAATTACCTGACCTGACTGTTATAAACTTACATCTTATAACTCTGTTGTACAGTCGAGTATATACGAACAATGCCGAGGCATCAAAAATAAATGGACATGGAAGCGTACATAAATATCTGAGCATATTCATCAATACAAACAAATTACGTGAATCTGCTCAGATATTTATATACCCTTCCATGTACATTTATATTTGATGCCTTGGCATTGCTCATATATAGGTACCTTTTTTAACTAAAAAGTTAAATATAATTATTAATTTCTTTCATTCGATTTTTGGTCGATTTTTGGGAAATCGGATCGATGACATGCGATCCGATCCGCGTATGGGATTGAGGAGTTACGATCCTATACGATCTGTGAAATCGGATCGTAACTGTCGGACGGATCGATCGCACATTCCTAGCTGTCACTGGCTGTCAATTAAGAGGAAAACTGAAAGCTAAAACCCAGATGGCGCTTTGGTGACTGTACCTTGTTTACGTCAGTGTCAAGTACAGGTTTCGATTTTTCATAATTCATATTTCTTTATCGACCACAAAAAATGTTTAACAAAACACGGTAGGAAATATAAAGTGTACAATGGCGAGCTTATCTCTAAAAAGAGATCTCTTCCAGCAAACCAAGTTTGTGCTTTTAATTGCGATAAAGAACCATAAATGTTTCTCTGGGAAAATGCGACAGTAGCTGGAAAAAAGCTCATTTGGTAAAAAGGTAAATATACGGTTTATAATACATCGTAATAAATGTATCCCCTATTTTTACATTTAAAAGCGCTGCATTCAGGTCGGAAAGTTTCAAAACTTTGTTTGCAAAATACTACAATTTACTACATTCAATTTGACAGTTCCCGTGTCATACTAAGGTACAATCGCGAATGCGCCACCTAGCGTCAGAAATTGACAGTAGTCACAATCACACAACGTGCGTGGGTAGGAAAGAGAAAACTGGGGTCGCGTTCCGTGAAACCGCCATAATCGATTACAGCCTTAGGAGATGCTATCGTTTTGTATCGCCAAAACTGACGCGGAACGGCTTCGTAGACGCTGTGATCGATTTTGGCGTGGCTCGGAACAGGGGGGTGGTATTTGCCTCACGGTGGCGGCGGCGGCGGCGGCCAGCGGGCGTCCACATTACTCGTTCGTCGAGTAGCTGGCGACTGGCGACTGGCGAGTGACGAGACGGACGAGGGAATGAGGCAGGGCAGTGGTGTGGGACACGGACACGTTCATCGTCCTGCTCCTGCTCCTCGTCCTCGCGCTACCGACTTGTCGGCTTTTTGACGCGATTCAAATTCAAAGGAAAAGGACCATAGTAGTTATTCTACCTACAATAGTGCGGAGCGATCGTTGCGATTATTTACGAAATATTCGCGAAGTATAAATGCGCGTCCACACTACTTGCGCGAGTACTCGCGGCATCGGCAGGACGAGGACGAGTAGCAGGACGTGGAGCTGAGTGTCGCTGACGAGATGAGGCAGGGAAGTGGTGTGGCGGACGGACACGTTCATCGTCCTTCTGCTCCTCGTCGATCGTCGCGCTGCCGCATGCCGCCTTGTCGGCTTTTTGGCGCGATTCAAAGGAAAAGTACCCTACTTACCTAGTGCAGAGCGTTGGATTACGTGTGGACGCGCATCTATACTTCGCGAATATTTACGAAATATTCGCGAAGCAGAGAAATGCGCATCCACACCACTCCGCGAGTACTCGCGGCAGGACGAGGACGAGTAGCAAGACGAGGAGCTGAGTGTGGACGGGCTATTAGAGGAGCTAGTCGACGCGACGAGACAGGTAAAACACTTACACGTATACGTAAATGTAGCCCATTAATGTCCCCACCGAGGCTCACAGGCCTTTACCCGGATACGAGTAAGATTGAGCCATACTCCACCACGCTGGCTCACTTATTTATGTTAATAGATGAACCATCCACAAAGGCGAACTTATGTCTAGCAGAATCCGCCACTGACTATACAAAAGCTCTAAAACGTTTTGTGCTAAATATTGACAATTTCAGCTTTTAACTAAACTTTAGCAGAAACGGAACTCAGAAAATACGTAAATTAAAAGTCAGATTTGATCAGAACAGTGAACAGTTGCTGTGCTATTTATTGAAATAATAATTTATATACATTTGTTTGCTATTAGCTAGAAGTTACACTCACAGAAACAATATGGGCATTTTCAGGTGTTTTATTTAGCACACTATCAATCAGCTGTAAAAAAGTTCTATTTACAGAGGCGAGTGCGTTGAAGCATAGTCAGCATGAGATATATGTGGGCCCGCAAGATGGACTCCATATTGGATCTATCTATAGTGCCTCATCTGTAGAATGAGCAATGGCGCCACCATCTACTGTCACTATTGATGGGCAATTTCCATGGGCATCTCTTGGACTTGGAATAATACGGTATTATTGCTCATGTAAAAATAAATCTAAGGAATCTAAGGTCCGAGGTAGATACCCAAAACGCTAAACGAGAATTGTCGATATTAATCCATAAAAATGCAATATAAATTTTGTAATTCAATATGAAAAGTCGTGTTTTCTACTGAGTTCGTCATTTGACTAAAACACCATTCGCCACTTTGATTCCGACGTGACGTCACTCCGATAGTATCCCATCGAAGTACTTGGTCTTTGCAGTCGTCGTGTCTCTCTTTACTATCGGAGTGACGTCACGAGCGGCATCATCATGGCGGCTAGCATTTCCGCGCGACAATGCACTATCGCTTTATTAAAGATTTTAGGGCATTTATCGGTTTCACAAAATTGAAATAAAATTTCTACTCATTTATCATGGCCTCAATTTTTTTTCAAAAAAGTTTCTACAAAAGCAATAATACCCTATTCCGATATCATTTTCCAGACTTATCTCAAATCCTGTCCGACCGTAATACAGAAAAAACAAAAGCCTATAGTCTATATTTTATCCTTACTTGTCCAAATTTTCTAACTTACACAGAAACAAAAAAAACTGTCATTTCTAGTGAAGGGAATTATGTGAAATAACTGTCAAGATCCGATGTTGAATAATTATATAATTAATCAATCATGAATGAGTTTTCGATTGATTTAACCTTGCAAATTTTGGACAAGTGACGATCAATAGACTATACATATACAAGGATATTTTTTGCCTAAACCCTGCGATTTTCATATCTAATAAATAACACAATAATGTCTTTTACATACAGTTGAGCGCAGTATTATTTTACAAGAAACAACCGGAATTCAGAGTATACGGAGCAGTAGTTTGGACTTTGGACTTTTTAGAATATTTCTCAAATCAGAATCTGTATAAATAAATTGAATTGATCAAAGTTAATCTATTATTTATCTCGAAGATTCTCGGAGCTTCTTTTCCATGCGAGGATGTTACGTGGCTAGCAAAATATATATGCAGTTCAGTAACGAGAATTATAGAAAATATATCATTTGTTCCATACAATAATTAAATGATATCACGGAAATAGACATGAATTTTACGAAAAATAATTAACAGAGTGACTAGTAAATAAATGTATAAATTTCTAAAATTGTAGTAGAGGTGTGAGAATTTGGCGGTACACCATAATTGAATGTTGCACTTTTATTTAACCGTCAGCTAAAATGAAAGAAGCGACGTTACACTGATTTGATATACCTAGTACTTCTTAGCCCGGATTTTACCAACGAAAGAGTAACTTTTACTCGAGAGTATCTTCTACTTTTTCATAGACACCAGTGACACCTAGATCAGATCAACTCATTTTTAACCGACTTCCCAAAGGAGGAGGTTTACAATTCGTCCGGATGTTTGTTTTTTATGTATGTGCCCCGATAGCGCCTAAACGGATGGACCGATTTGGAAAATTATTTTTTTGTTTGAAAGGGTTTACCTTCCCATTGGTCCCATTGACACCATGTCAGGATCTGATGATGGGATCCTGGAGAAATCGAGGGAACTCTTCAAATATTATAGGCAGACCTAGTGATTTTTGTGTTTTTCATAATAACTCATGCAAATGCACATGGTAAGCATAATATTGTGATGTGGAACTGCTGATGAAGACCACATATGGCCACCAGATCTGCTCAATACTAGGTACAAATACAATGCGTGGCTGACGGGCAGGCAACGCATAGCCTAAACCGGTGGACCTAGAGCCATGAAACTTTGTACAGGGGTTCCTTAGTAGCGTGGGGTAGCACTGATATGGGATTTGACAAAATTAATTCCCCAAGGGGGGGGGGGGGGATAAGGGGTTACAGTTTGCATTAAACTCAATCTAATCAAATAGGGTTTGTGGGAGTCGGTTTTTTCTAAAGTTTACTTTTTGTTTCAATTATGAACTGACAAGTTATCCCCGGGATAGTTATTCTCGGTATAACTTTTCGTTGGTAAAATCCAGCCTTAGTCATTTATACTAAGTTGCAAAACCTGCTGCGCCCCCTTATTTTCAACCTACGCCTTGGTGGTAAATTCCAAAACCGATGAAAATTTTGGGGTGATTTAGTGGGTTTTGCAACTGGACTACTAACTTGTAAATACATCATTATGCATTTAGCCACCAAAAATTTGTCCCCATTAGAAAAATAGACAATCATCCAGCCTTTTGGCGTACAGTAATCATCAGATATACACGAGCACGCAAAATTCAAATAGATAAACAACCTGAAACATATTCCGTGGGTGACATGAAATCATGTTGACATCATTGACATCATCACTGTGTATAGGTTTCTGAGTATCTTGTGTGGTCACATATATATGATGCTGACTGTCCCTACCTGCTTAAAATTTATACTATAGTCTATTCGTGATAAGAATGCAGTGAAATTCAACTTTAAATCTGTTAACACACACTCACAGGACAGGAAACAACCTTCGCGAAAGTTTGCCTTCAACTGGTCACTGTGAACTTGGCTTGATAATTGGGAACGATTTGATTGGTTACGGGGCGTGGCTAGGCCGCCGGACAGTGATGACTTTACAGCATTCTTATCGCGAATAGCCTATGGGTTCATTTCATTATAAAAATCCTACATCTAACATAACGTTTGCTGCCTTTAAATCATAATAATTTAAATCTTGGTTTTACCATATCACAAACTTAATTAGTCTCCATTAAGACCACAATTATAAATATCACGTTGCATGTAATACGATAATGGGGATGATTACTCAATTATTTGGCAGAGGGCACTGTCTGTTTGAAACTTGTCAAACAGTGGGGGCTATTTAGAAGGAAAATGCACTAAACTAAAAAGGCAACTAACTAAACCCTCTAATCATAATGACGTCATTTTAGTTGTTTATCAACAACTAAGATGACGTCAGTATGACGTTTAGAGGGCTTAGTAGCCTTTTTAGTTTGCATTTTCCATCTAAATCACTTCCGTTGTTATGCCTTGATTCTCTGGTGTTGGCTCATCTTGTCTCAGCCCGGGTCTCTCAAGAGACGGATAAACAGTCAGATAACTTTATTTGACACTTTTTGTACGTGTAAAATGTCAAAACCCCAGATCAAGACAGATAAACGCTATTTGAGGAATGAGAGAACGGAACTCAGACACATAGCGCCCTCTACGTGAAACGATTTTTTTCCCATTGTGAGTAGACTAATTGAGTTTGTCAAATAGGTATATACTTTTTGTAATACTAGTCATCTAATATAATCAATGTTAAATAAGTTATGCGAATCTCAACATACTACCTAGAGCTCTTATTCATAAACGTCCAATAAACCTATTACTTATAGCTAAAATGCCGTTCAAATCGTCTTCCTCTTTCAGATTGAAATTTGTGTTTGTAAGTAAGGGACAAAAACATTTTAGTTATCAAAGGCTTGATAAGTTTTATGAATAAGAGGGTTAATAAAATAACACAACTATAAATAATTATTACTTATAAACATTACCCCATTCCCTTGTGCTTGGTTGCAACAACTAACTTTAGCAGTTGTCAAAATAGTCCGTAAGACATACACAAGATGGCGTTAGCTTTTTCATAACCAAGCACGGAAATCAGGCGCATGCTTTTGTTTCAAACTATTTTATACGATTCAAAATAAGGCTACTAAATTCTATTAAAAGCTATGCTTTTCAATTTATTCGGGCCTATCTAATAATAGGTACAAGCTACGTACGATATATTTATATATGGGTTTCTGATTATGTGAAAAGCCTTGTAGGACCGTGAGTTCGTTCAGATCATAGCCTAACCATAGAGCTTGCTTGCTTGCTCTATGGCCTAACTAATTTGAAACATTCCAGAGTCCACTGTGGGATTTATACAATTTGAAATGAAGCTAATATGGAAGCTAGGACTTAGAAATTCAATTTAGAGAATGCATTGACACAAAAAGCGACTAGTTTTGGTTTGAAAAATTATACTGTATGTTTGTAACTAAAGTTGCCAATATACTTATGACGGGAATTCTAAATATAAAGTAGTTGTATAAAAAATAGTGACCTCTATTTCTAAAACAATTTACTAGAAGGGGGGCAAGAGATTTTACAAAATGAAACTCCGATTTAAAATATTGTAAAAATTTACTAAAAAAGCACCAAACCAGGTTTGGAATGTTCAGTAGGTATTGCACCAAAGACATGTATGAACAAATGAATTCATATGATTCACATTTACACTTCAAAAATATTCGCAGAAAACTCACTCGGTATAGGTTACGGGGCGTCCATTGACTACGTGAGGGGTTTTCGGCGATTTTCTGACCCCCCTCCACCCTGGTGAGATATAATGAGATTTTACTCAACCCCCTCCCCCATCCCCCAATCTCACGTGAGATTTAGAAAAATCTGTGTTTATATTGTATTCATTGTAAAAATGGAAAATAAATAATTTGTTGGCGCGTTAACGACGGGCAATATCGCGGCACTCAAAAATCCATGATAAATATAATTATAAAAAATGGTATTATTTCCGTGGAGGAACATGTTTTAGATAATTTAACCAATTTTTTTCAATTTCACCGCTTCTTACGAAAAAAAAATACGTGATATTAGCCGAAACCCGCAGTTAGATAAGATGAGATTCGGCTCGACCCCCCCTGAATGCCGCACGTAATTAATGGACGCCCCCTTATTCATAATATGAAAGAAATGGCCGATTTAGAATTATGCATCATATATTTTGAATAAATAAATTATTTTATGACACAATAAAGGTCACTATTACAATTACAATATTTTATATAACAAACATAATTAGGTATTGGACAAGGTAGTGTAATAAATCTAGGAACGTTTTTCAAGTTGAAGCATTAAGAGACCGGCGACCGCGTGAACTTCCCATACAAACGTAATACAAAAATGATTTGAATTTGAGAACTAGTTCAAAGCATTTAGACTGTTAATCGGATTTGTGTCTACGCAGGTTTCTGGTCGTATACCTTGCTTGGTTCTTATTCAAATTACTTAAAAATATTTTTAAATTGGTTGAAGAGGAACCCTGGTATACAGAGCAGGAACCTGCGTAAACAGTGTATAAATCCGAATAACAGTCTAAATACGTTAAACTATTTCTCAAATACAAATCATTTTTGTATTACGTTTGTATGGGAAATTCACGCGGTCGCCGGTCTCTTAAGTATAAAATGGCTTGACAAATTCAGAATTCTATATAATTCCAGCAGTTGTATATGAAAAACTCATTTTGTCTAAAAATTATAGTATTTGATTATGATATTATTAGCACATTAACATGCCAGTATTTCGTGAACTCATCAATAAAATTACTGTCCTGACAGTTCCTGAAAAGTATTAGTTATACTTCTACTAGCAGTCCAATACCGTATTTCAAATTTTCAACAGGGTGGTTACAAAAAATACAAAGCAATTAATATGGTCACTGAAATTGTATAAGCAATATAAAGATGAACGCACCCGTGGCCATATCTTTAGTGATACATACTGTATTCTGCAGATTTCTGCGTGTGCGCAAGCCAAGTATGCGTTCACCTTTAGGAGGTGATTGATGATGCTAATAGTAGATGATAATTAGGACTTTGATTAGAATTGTTCTTAAATTAGACCAAGAACTAGTTATTGTAGGTATTTAACATTTTCTCTTCTGTTTAAGTACAAATCACCTCCTAAAGTTAATATGAACTTCGTCATTTTGTACAAATAGTATGTAGTGACTCATTGTGCATTTTACTTCCAGTTTTACACAGCTTACATAAAACAACGGATACAGCGGGGCAATTCTGGCGCTAGCGAGATCATTTCCATGGTCGAAATATCGATTTTGAGATACCGAAATCTCTATCAAAAACAAGAAAAAGCTATTCTTACGAGTAGCCTTTCGACCAACCGAGATATCTCGACCCGTTTTCGAAGCCGTACCCGTTATAAATCGAGATTGTTTTCGACGGATTCAGGCGGTATCAAAACCGATATCTCGACTGGGGAGATGATCTCGATAGCGCGAGAGTCGGGGGCCTGAACACAATACTGCTCTACCGAAATATATGGCACACGTGAGAAGTATTCCATCTCTTTCCAACACCATGGTGAAAGAAAGAGCACTCATTAGACTATTTCACCAACATTTCGATAAAACAATACGATGTTTTAGCAAACGCAACGCTGCAGCTGCTCCAATTTTAACATTATCTCTGAGAATAAAGTTCAAAATCGGATCAGGATACATTTTCCTGATAAAACCAATCATTTGCAGCAGCGTGGCCATGCCCACACTGTGCTATAGTAATATTAAAGTCTCACTAAAATTACTTGACCATATTCATCATCATCATCCTCAGCCCACATCGACCCACTGCGGGGCACAGGCCTCTTCTCTCTAGCGCCAATCTCCCCGGTCCTGTGCCAATTGACCATATTAGCCATTGACAATTATTTGACAATATTAGCTCCCACAGCTCTGATGCGGTTGCCATAAATTCCATTTGCGAACTCACTTTTGAATTAGTTTAGTTCGTCAGTACATTAAAATAATTCAAAAGTCAGTTCGAAAATGGAATCTATGGCAACCGCATCAGAGCTGTGGGAGCTAATATTGGGGACCATTTGGAAGGAAAATGCACTAAACTAAAAAGGCAACTAAAGCCTACGTCATAATGACGTAATTTTAGTTGTTATCAACAATTAAGATGACGTCATTATAACGTTTAGAGGGCTTAGTGGCCTTTTTAGTTTAGTACATTTTCCTTCCATTGTCAAATAATTTTAGTGAGTGTGTTCTGTTATCTGTGGTAATAGTCAGTTTGTAGTACACCTTGCCAACGATCTCTCGGCGCGCGGTGACAAGTGGTACTAACGCTTGACGTGATCACCAATGAGAAATGAAAGGTCTGCGTTGATGACAGGTTCGTTGCGTAGAAGTGGCTGTAAACATCACTCACGCGCCAAAAGATCCTTGAAAGACGATCTGAGGTACATTTTCCCATCACTACCCGCGTGTATATTGGCACCTCACGCCATAGATTATAACTGCGGATAGTGTTGCGAAATGTCATTGCGCATCCTATACAGGGCGACATTTAATTAGCTGACCATATTTTGGGGAATGATAGTACCCATAATTATGAAGAACTTTCCCTGAGGAACATAATAATATGGTCGCAAACGAAAAAAAAATTCGGGGTCTCCCATAGTTACTTGAAGTCAGCTGATCCGGGCAATGTATGTCATTCCCCAAACTAAGGTCAGCTAATTAAATGTCAACCTGTATAACCATTGTAATAGGTCCCTATTGTTACATTCCCAGCGTTCTACAGTCTTCATAGAAGATCACAACAAAACTGCATTTAATCTCAGACAAATCATAAGCCTTTTATCTTAAAAAAAAAACATTGCTATATAAATAAATAAACAAAAACAAACCGTATTCAAAGACAGTACGACGCAAGTTGCATGATATCACTCTCAGAGTTACACAAATGACAATGAATTATATAGACTTGTTCCTAACCCAATTTCAATATTTCAATCATTACATACAAATCTATTATTATAAACACTACAGTTGTTACAATCACTTTGCTGATGTTAAATACACTATATTATATATATTTTAAGTATTTTTACATTTCACATTTCGTACTTCCAGAATTATAAGTGGCTTTCGTGAAAAGCAAAAACTTTAATACAGTCCAGGCCTGATAAGAAGCGGCATCGGAATAATCTGAAGAATCTCGAAGCCAGGCGATACTTCGCACGATTGTGCGGTGTTGTACGCTTACCATTGCTGGTCGCACCGGCCTGTGGTCCGCGCGATTCGGGTGCGAGCCAGCAGTGTGTTGCGCTCGCTTCGTTGCCGTCGGCGCGAAGGCAGCGGTTTCGAGGTACGAGGTTTGAGTTTGTACGCTCGCACGACTGTGTACCTGGAAAGGGAAAGTAGTAGTTTCATGAACTTTCTTGCTTGTGCATTGTTAATTAGATAACACC
>CAUOQF010000203.1:0-22717 GCA_963457715.1 Argyresthia albistria | reverse complement strand
GCGACAGTTTCACCCGCCATTTGAACAAAGAACGAAAGAGATAGAAAGAGGAGAGAGGGGCGGGGGCGTGAGGTAGCGTCAGTTTTGCCTAGTTGCCCAACTTTGCCGCGCAGTTCCGCTGCAGTGCAGTTCCGTTGCCGCGTAGTGCGGTTTGCTCCATATGTTTGCCTTGAAAGAATATTTTGTCGCGTCGTGTCGCTCAGTTCCGCTGCGGTGCAGTTCCGCCTAGTGCGGTCTTACCTTAACTCTGTACCAAATTTCAGCTCTCTCAGTTTATGGGAAGTACTAGTTCTATTTTGATGATCATGAGTGAGTGAGTGAGTGAGTGTCATAATGCGAATCTTTGCTTTCGCTTAACTTTGGAACTAAATAACCTACATACTTGTAATTTTGGATTTTAATTATGTGATTATAGCTTCCTGGATGACGAAAAATTCTGCTTACTTTATACTTTATTGCACACAAATCAATACATTATGACAATTAAAAATGGAAATGACATGTACAAAAGCGAGCTTATCTCTATCGAGAGATTTCTTCCAGCAAACCCTGCGTCTGGTCTTATCCAGAGGTTCTCAAATAGGGGCCTGAAAAACGATACTTCATAGGCGTGTTTTGACACTGATAGCTGTCAGAGTTCATCCTATATTGGATAGGGTATAGTTCCGCTGACTGATTGCCCTTTTTTGGCTCAGTTTTACTTTGCGTTTTGTCTATGGTAACGAAGTGTGAGCGATAATGTATTTATTTATGGCAACACCAAATATCATATGATCGTTCATTGAAATAAGTGGCGACTGATAGGCTGTTAGGCGTCGACTTATTTCTCTTAGCCAGTTTTTAGTTTTCTAGCTCAATATCGGTTGTTTTGCGTGCAAGCAGTGTTTAAAATCAAGCAGCAACCATGGCGCTCAGCGATGCCGACGTTCAAAAGCAGGTTTGTATGTGGAAAACCAGGAAACCCGCGATCATAGATTTGCACATTGACTTGGTACATTTGTCACCTGCTGACGGAGTTCCAGGCGTTATTTCCACCTATAAATGGAAGAAATGTACAGCTAGGAGCCTTGGGAATGCCTGGAATGTTGTGTTCGTGTAATTCTGTGAATGTTTCTGTAAAACGTGTCTTTCATGTCACCAGATCAAGCATATGATGGCATTCATCGAGCAAGAGGCCAATGAAAAAGCCGAAGAAATCGATGCTAAGGCCGAGGAGGAGTTCAACATCGAGAAGGGACGTCTGGTGCAGCAGCAGAGGCTCAAGATCATGGAATACTATGAGAAAAAGGAAAAGCAGGTGGAACTCCAGAAAAAGATGTAAGATTTCCAAAGAATTTTATTAAAACCTCGGTTTGGGTGTAGATAAGGGGGCGCCAAGGAAAAAAAACTTAGAAAATTTTTCGCCGCGAGACAACCCGTGTGTAGGCCTCAAAAAAGACAACCCATGTGTATTCAAAAAAGACAACCCATGTGTAGGCCTCAAAAAAGACAACCCATGTGTAGGCCTCAAAAAGTGAAAATTTTCAATAAAAACACAAGTAGGGGCTTTCGCCCCCTTATGTACACACTGACCAAAACCTCGCCTCTGGTTCTGAACTTACAAGAAGGCTATTTTCAATCTATTATGTCATGGTAGGGTTATGAAAGTTTTTTGCTGAGACACAACACGCTTTAATGGTGCCACCAATAGCTGATTTGACACATCTTCCCATTTTAGAAAGACCTAAGGATCTAATCTGTTTCCTTATCTTTTGCCTGTGGCAGAATATGATTGATAGATAATAATCAGAGGTTGGTGTAGTAGATTGATTTTATATACTTGCGTCAAGATATTATAATATGGACATGCCATTTTATCCATAATGTGCTGGAAGTACCAGAAAAAGTTCCGGGATTGGAATTATGGAATAAAATAAGTTTTTTCGTGTGAAGTAGCGATTAAAGAATCTTTTAAACCAATAAAACTATGACGTCATCAATACTATATACTTTCCAAGATTTTGTTTTTATGTTTACCTACTCCATTTATTTTTCTTAGTCCATTTTGGAAGCTGTGTTGACAGTACAATAGTCTCAAATAACAAAAAATGTTTACACTGTTCGAATGTCTTATTTATGAGCTGTTAAAATAACAAACACTTCAAGTGGCAATCTCAAGAGACAAAGTCATAAATTTTGTTTATGTAACACTAGACTGGCCGTAAACTGTTTTTTCCCGCGCTTTCAACCGGATAAAATAAAATACTGATTTCTTTCACCATTAGCTAACACTGCCAGCGTAGATTGATATTATTAATACGTTTTTTACCTTAAACACAAATTCGTGCTAATTTCAAAATTCCGGAACAAATATCACAATAAATATGAAGTTCCGGTATTTTGGAGGCATATCCATATTATCCTCTACGTTTGACGTCAACGACCTTAAATCAATCTACCTACTCCGACCTCTGGATAATAATGAACAAACTCAAGAAACTCAGAACAAAATTGTTTCCTTCTCAGTTACAAGATTTTCAATTTCCATTGAAGCTTTCTGCATCTATTCTATAGTCTCTCCATGGAAAAGGCGAAGACCATAAGCTTGATTAAAATCCTTGAAATGGCAAGGTTCTCACTACTTACCTACCAACATTGGTTGGACCAAAATAACAAATGATGGTTGATTATTAGGATCTTATAAGATGCAGGGGAAATGCTCAAAGGCAGGCTCAAGTGGGCCAGGCAGCTGCAGACACCTTAACATCATGGAGAAGAGCAAACAGAAGAAGAGGTGTTTGATTAGGATAGTATACTTGGACATAATATCCTCCTAATGATTTGATTATTTACTTGATCATTGTCATCAAGTTTTCCAAAATATGTGTACCTAGCTTACAGGCATTTTCAACCTACACGCACCTCAAAAAATATGGATGTTAAAATATTTCATTACGTTCGGCATTATGAATATTTCATTTTTATTGCTTTGTAAGCTTTAAGAATTGTAGAATTGATTTTTAAATAAAAGTCTAGTTTTATCATAATTAATTTTTTTATAGAGCGGGGTAGCAAAAAGTTGTCCACATTGAAACAAATTTTAAACTAACATTTATCTAAATCATCTAGCATCAGGTTGCAGATAACTACTTTACTAAAAAAGAAAAACAATGCTTAATATTTTATCAACTCGTTTCAGCTCACAAAATAAAAGGCCCCTTTTGACAGTTCACGCCCATGAAGTTTTAACCCCTAACGCGTAGGTAATAGAAGCGGTTTTCCTAGGTGCAACTTGTACGCTTTGCTTGTACGCAACAGTTGGTTACCTGCGCATTAGGGGTTAAAACTTCATGGGCTTGAACTGTCAAAACGGGCCTTTTATTTTGTGAAGACTAACCGCCGCACTCAGAGAGATTATCTACCATTAAGTTAGTTCCAGAATTTACATAGAAAATCCTTTACTTAGTAATCCTTAGTGAATCATTAAATGACTCTGGGTATGGCGGCAAGTCATCATAAATTTCAAATATTTAGTTCCAAAATCGAACTTTTTCGCCAAAACATACTGTAACTTTTCATTTACTTGCACAATACATAATAATAATGCCAAAGTATACATATTATTTTTTACTTAAGGGATCGTTCAACAATTACGTGATCATTTTTGGCCGTTTTTTAACCCCTCCCCCCCTACGTGATCACAGCGTAATCTTTTGTTTTTACCCCCCCCCCCCCCCTCTCGCCTTGATTACGTAATCTTCGTCCGTGCTTGAAATTTTTGCTGTTTATTAGCACTGACACGTATGTGATGTTTCTATGGGTCTTAAATGACCTAAATTTGGGAAGAGGGTGTGTCATTTTGTCAAAATGCATGAGATAAGAACTATAAAGTTAAATCAATAAAATAGATACTTTCATTAGTCTAGTCGTCGGAAACGAAGCGCAGATGACGTAATCATGGATTCTTCCCCCCCCCCCCCAAATAATCCGATGTATATACAAGCACCCGACCCCCCCCCCCCCCCTTCCGGTGATCACGTAATTGTTGAATGATCCCTAATTGTTATGTGTTTCTCTAAAAGTTTGCAACAAAATTACAATATTTAGTGCCATTTATTTAGGAGAAATAAATAAAACTTTTCTCAGGAACGCAATTTCTGTCTTTCTAAAAAAATATTCAATTCGGTTTACATGGATGACATCACACTTTAGTTTTTTATGTGGAACCTAATTACACGTGTTACGCTCTCCAAGTGTGATCGGAACCCTTGGTGCGCGAGATCTACTCGCACTTGGTCGGTTATTATTTATTTCAAACACTGCTGAGATCATTCTGGCAATACTGCTGGGAAGTGACGGAGACCCAGTGCCTACCTTCCAGCTCCATCATTAGATTCTAGTCACTTTTATCAAGTTTTATGAACTACGACATTGCTCAATGTATTTGTAGAAGAGAACAGACAGACAGCCAAATGCTTTTTTGGCCAATGTCGAAACTGGACGCTTCACTCGCTCGGTCAATTCTGCCGTTAGAGTTACTGTCACATTGTAAGTGTCTTATCTCCAAACATCATTTATTTAATGTACCACACTGAAGGACTCCATTGGCATGTTCAATCCAGTTCCAGTTTCTGACATTCAAAGAAATGTAAAATTTCATAAAATTCACATAGAGGTACAAAATACTCCTAGGTTTAGCTAGAAATGTAAATAGTGCATATAGCCACAACGCTACCAACGGACACAATCAATGGCACATCTGTCACCCTATACATCATCATCCTCAGCCCACGTCGACCCACTGCTGGGCATAGGCCTCTTCTCTATAGCGCCAATCTCCCCGGTCCTGTGCTGATCGCACCCAGTGGGATCCCGACGACTTGACAATATCGGCGGACCATCGGGCTGGTGCTCTGTGATATTCTATGCTTAACATCATAAATCACTATATGTTCATTCCCCAGCCAATCGTCCAACATGCTGAACCAGGCTCGCCTGAAGGTGCTGAAGGTCCGTGAAGACCATGTGCGCAACGTGCTGGACGAGGCCCGCAAGCGTCTCGCTGAGGTGCCCAAGAACCAGGCCATGTACAGTGAACTGGTCAAACAGCTCATTGTGCAGGCTCTCTTCCAGGTTGGTTGACCAGCAGAAATATAGGCATTATGTATATACTCTGGCCGCTGAGAGAATGCGATCCTGACACATGTCTTTGTCTGTCCCGCACTAGTTTTCACTCTTATCTCACTCCCACAAAGGCGATTGCATCAATTTGCATCCCAAACTGACATGTGTCAGGATCGCATTCTCTCAGCGGCTAGACTATAGAGCTGAATATTCACAGAATGTGAATACATTATATTGCGTGTGACAGGGTGCTGATCCCATACAAATTAGAATTAGTAACCCTTCGTAAAAAAGAGATGGCGTGAGGAGTACGATTTGTACTTTAAACGCCATGGTTTCAGTTAATATACTTCTAGGTGGCGCTAATCTTAGAATAAATCTTATATATCTTAGCGCCATCTCGCGGTATTTGCAATTTTTCGATGGTGCTGCACCAAGTGATAATGGCCTTGAACTAAAGAAGCTTCTGTAGCATCTGAGTTTACCTCATATTTTATTCTAGGTGGTGGTCTATCTGTATTAGTATAATATTAAAGTATCACATTTCCCTTCCTCTCGCACCAGCTCATGGAGCCGATGGTGATTCTGCGCGTGCGCGAGGTGGACAAGAGCGCCATCGAGGCCGTGCTCAGCGCCGCGCAGTCTGCCTACAAGGCCAAGATCAAGAAGGATGTCTCGATCAAGGTGGACGCCGGCAACTGGCTGTCGCCGGACACCTGCGGCGGGATCGAGCTGAGCGCCAACAAGGAGCGCATCAAGGTACGTGGGTGGCTCCTTGCCCTTCCGTGACGGAGACATTGAGACTGACAAGACGCTGATCGACGTGGGCTAACAGGGGCCGCGTCAAGGAACGTGCGTGGCTCTATTAGCGCGGCCACGTTCGTCGAGGAGCGCGGCGAGTGACGAGAGAATGAGGCAGTCTTGGTGTGGCCTCGTTCATCTTCCTGCTCCTCGTCCATGCTCTGGCGCTATTTAAAGAACCGCAAGTAACCTAGTGGGGAGCGTCGCGATTATATACGAAATATTCTTCTCAACTGACAAAATAACTACTAAAGTCTTCATAAAATAAAAGGCCCGTTTTGATAGTTCTCGCCCATGAAGTTTTAACCCCTAATGCGTAGGTAATAAAAGCCAACTGTTGCGTTCAAGCAAAGCGTACAAGTTGCAACTAGGAAAACCGCTTCTATTACCTACGATCATGGGCGTAAAAAGTCAAAACGGGCCTTTTATTTTGTGAAGACTTTAATATGGTTTTCATCATTTTGTGATTATCGTGACCCAAATAGTCTTACTGCACTTTTACAAAATACAAACTTGTTTATATTTTTCGGGATTTTTCTAGTTGATTCTATTGCTAAAAGAGAGTTATTATTTCGAATGTGCTATCCAACCATGTGTTGTGTGTCATACATATCATCTCATCTATCCAGGCCACTTGACGGAAGTTTTACTTTTCTTGCTGGAACGAGTTCAAGAGATATTTAACGACATATTCAAGAATGATCAGCCGCATCACCTGTCGTACATGTCGAAAGTGTGATAAGTGACGAGGCTATTTGTGCCGTAAAAGCTCAGTTTGTCACTCTTTCCCAATAACATGAATATTTCTTACGGCCGACCCCAATAACCTATCTCTGTCCGTGATCTGCAGATTACGCGTTACATTTGACAGTTGCGCTATGGGATTTATGTCAAAATTGACACTATACCTCAGAACAATAACTAAAGCAGAGAAACGAGTCAATCTCAACATTCGTTTATGCCCTAACTGATGTGTAAGAGCGAGACAAATGTTACGTCAGTTATACGTCCTCTAATCGCAATCGAATGCAGTCTTATCTGCCTGTCTTGCTTCACGAAAGAATGACTTAGTGATGTGAATACGATAATAATGACGATAAAATATATCGATAGTGTGTGCTAATAACTATCAAAATGATGATGTATTAGAAGCCCCGCAGAATGGTAATGTGCATATCAAATCCATGCGGACCATTAATAACTCTTTATTATGTTTAAATATCCAACTATAAATACATAATGAATCTGCCTATGTTGACAGATATCAAGGTTGCTATAGATTGCATCTTACCTAGTAACAAAAAAAAAATCAGCCTTAAAATTATGAAGATATTGCTGAAAAAATAACAAGGAAGTATCATTATTTGATGAAATCTTAGTAGTCAGCAAATATTGCCAAAAATCCTTATTTTCTGCCAAACTTTAAGTTGTGTTGAAAATAAAAGTATGGTTAATTTCGTGTACGTAAAGTTTATTTAATTTAATCCACATTCAGCTGCGTCTTCTCATTGTCTCGTTGTGTTTTGCGGAACACTTTAGCGTCCACAACAATCTTTTGTTCTGCTTTTTTCATAGGTTTTGAACTTTATCTCGCTCGAGGTTGGAACCTGTAATCAAAATAATACAAGATAATTTAGTACATCTGACCATGTATCTAAAGTCAACTCTGAAGTCCATGAATTGACTGGAATAAAATCGATATTTACAAAAGACGTCATCTTGTTCCCATCACTATCGACAATACTTCGGAATAAAAACATTTCAGAAATTTGATAAAAGGACGAGGTAGATAACTCCAGCGTAGGAAACCATGGATGATTTATGAAGTTTATAGGTTTTACGTGTTTCCACAATAGGTCCAGGGAGATATCTATTAGAAATCTGGGCTAAACTCACCGATTGAAATAATATGTATCCCTTATGGTTTTTCCTGTTTCATACGCGGCACTTACAGACACTTATGCACAAGACTTTATTGATTATTGGGTGGAGATAGATGGACGATAACTTAGCCAAGAAACACAATAAAATAAACTTTTCTATTAACTGATAGATGATTTCAAAATAATTCGTGGTTATGTTCACATGATGCCCAGTTCGGGTTTAGGCCCGGACTGTCCACTGAAAGTGCAATTCTGGCTCTCAAGCAGACCGTCCGGTACTATACTGTCAGGAAAACACACATCTACACATGTTTTCTTGACTTGTCAAAGGCTTTTGATCTTGTATCTTATGATGATATACTATGGAATAAGCTAACTCTGTGTTTTTTTTTAAAAACACAGGACTACCGACTGAGTTGGTTTCCATTATAAAATTTTGGTATCAAAATCAAACTAATGCAGTAAAATGGGTGAGTTCACTTAGCAATTCATATATCTCTGCTGTCAGGCAACGTAGTAAGTACTGTAAGATACAGAATTCGTTACGCTAACTAACGGTATATTCTCACATTCAGCCGGCCAGTACCTATGTATCCGTTCTTTGATGTAGTGCCTCAGAATAATACTCGGCAGATCAAATAGAAGAATCAATCGCAACGTCAGTGTTGGTGAATGTTCTCCTCGCTTGCAGATCATCAACACCCTGGAGTCCCGCATGGAGCTGATCGCCCAGCAGCTGCTGCCCGAGATCCGCACCGCACTGTTCGGGCGCAACCCCAACCGCAAGTTTAACGACTAAGCCGCGCAGCCGCACCATTCATTCAAACTTATTACATTTAACTTTCGTCATACTTGTAGAACTAAAATAATATTAACGATAAGTCTTTTACTTTTACTATGATAGTATATTACACGTGAATGGTCCCGATAAGTCGTCAGAAGATATGCAAAAAAAGCGTGTATTCATCGTGTTTCTGGTTTCTGGATTTTGATGTTTTATTTTTTACTCTAATCTGTACGTTAGTTTCGCCTATTAATAATATTACGGTTATAAATGTTCGCACTTTGAAGTATTATATTAATTACAATTCATTCAATTATAATATATTATAATATTATAATATGTCTTTAGCGGTAGTTGTAATGTTATCCCGACGCTTCAAGTATGCCGAATGTCTGCAAGGTGGCCGGTGTGGACGCCACGCAGTCCATTTATGCTGCATTTTACTGAATGTTATTTGGATGGTTACCGTTGCTAATAGATAAATATATATAGGCATAGTCGATACTGTTTAAAAGTAGCAACAACGCCGAAGCACATGCTAAAGTTCAATGGACGAGTCACGAGTTCTGCAGAGCGATATATAATACTAACTAGATATAAACGAAATGTATTTTCTTGAACTTGAATGTTTTGGATCTACATGTATTCTTGGTTATAGGACTAGTGTACATTTCTGGAATGATTTACAACTGTAAGACTGGCGTTTGACGGCAGCATCTCATGCTATGTCGACTGAAATCGAAGCAAAGATTTCACTTGCCGCAGTGTCACGTCACGCATCAGTCTTGCAGCCACTAAATCATTTCTCGTAATGTTATCTCTCCTAAACCTCAGTTCAATTTGCTTTCAATTAACATAAGCGGAGAGCGCCATAGCTCGATATCGTACAATATACATAATATGTAATCCAGGCACTGTTACAATTCTTGTGTAAATATATAGATGTGTTAAAATGATGTTTTATTTATATTGCTAATTAGCTCACCTATTTAGATTTACGGTAGTCAAAGTCAAGAGGTGTTAAGTGATAGATAGAATGGTGGTTATAACTTATTTTAATTGGCACATGATTTCTTAAAATAAATTGCTTATCGGTAACAGCTGCATGGCTGCAGACTTCAAGATTATTTTTATAAGAGTGACTCGACGACTTCTGACATACGAATAAATAAATAAATCGGTAACATTATTTTGAGGAACGTCTATCCTTTTTAATAATTTACATAATTATTTTAATGTTTCTTCATGAACATGTTCAATTCTCAAACAAAAGGCCTCATTAATACTCATTATTAATTATATTCCATACACCTATGTAAGTACTCCCGGCAACTTGGCTTTAACTTATCTACCTTATTAATCACCCTACTAAAAGCCTGTTTCTAATCTTTAATTTTGACAACATGATTCAACTAGTCTTTTAAAACTATAGGCGTGTGCAATATTCCTACGATACGCCGATTACCATGACCTTAATTAGAGAACACCATAGCCAAAAAACGCCAGCAGTTTCGGGCTATACCATCCTCGTCTTATTGTGATCACACAAGCATCAGCAATTCCGGTCACAGAGTATTTAGACGACCAGATGCGACACGTCTGGTGTGTACGCGGGGAGGTACCGAGGCATCCTGGGCTCGTCCCGTCGCCTGACCACGCCCCTGTCGACTGCCAAGCTGATGCTGCCTGCCTCTTTGACGCCGTTGGGCTTGGATCGACGTTGCGACGGCAGGATAGACGCTCGGAGGTTCTTGCGCTTCTGTGAAAGGAGTATTGTTGAAATGATGATAGGCCATGCATGTTGTGTCTTGGATGCCATAAGAAAGAAGAGGAAGGATCTGCAACCAATCGTAGCATCCCGAGTGCGGAGGAAGGTTTTGCCGCGGAGGGGAGGGACAAAGACATGTAAAGCTCGGTCCTTCACTCGCGTCGCATCTCCCCGCGGGTTCCTAACTATTTATTAATCTGTGCCGCGGGGGCAAAAAAGGAGGGAGAAAACCTGCGCCGAGCTTAGGCATGCTACTGCTGCTGATTCAAGAAGCCTCTTACCTCTATAGTCCCACGCCACTTGTCAGCCGCATGTCTGGCTATCTCCAGCCTCTTCTGCTTCTTTATCTGATGCTTCTTGTACACCACTTCGATGATGATCAGGAACACGCCACCAACTATACCCGCAAGCACCAGTATGAATACCCCGGCCATGTTCTTGAGGCCTAAAGTGTTCGGTGTCTTTTCATTCTCTTCGCAGTTCAGAAGGTTGTTCCGAAGTATCCATTGGTTATCCAGGATTTCCATTATACCACCTGGAAGCATAAAAACGTTAGCATTCAGACGAATTGGAAAGAACAGGGGTTACTGGAAGCCAACTTACTTTCGTGAAAGTCCAAAATGGCCAAAGTGACCAGATCAGCCCAAGGCGACCCTTTCTGGAGACCTATCCCGTATCCTGAACGCCCGAACAGTTCACCAGCAGTCACCAACTCGCAGTCTTGTGCCGCTTCGAACTCCAGCCGAGACGAGTCCCAGATGAAAGCCATCAGTTTCCTGTCAAACATAAAGCGTATAGCGTCTCTTCACACCTCTTGAAAGATAAGATAGGTACCAGTAACATAGCGTTACGGCTTTTCCCATACGCGGTGGCAGAGGCAATTGTGCCCACTTTTAGACAGGTATCAAATCCCAATTTTGCGTGACATTGGGCTAGCCCATCGCCACAGCTATGGAGTAATGATGGTTTCCTCACGATGTTTTCCATCACCGTTAGAACGTCATCAGTATTATTGAATTGCACATAATCCTACCTCCTCCTTCTGAACTTCCTGAATTGAAAGTAATCCCAAGAATCTCATGAGTTCGTATGACCCATTGATTTTACCCACCATTGGGGCACAAAACACTGAGTAGTCACATACCCGTGCTTCACGTCTTCAATAGCACGCTCAGCGCTGTCGTAGTTGTTAGCTTCCATGGTCCGGTACATGTTGGACAGTTCCACTTGTCTTCTGAAGTACATGTCTACCGCGGATCCTTTGACCGTCGCGCATGTTAGATTCTCCATCGTATTTCTCAACTGGAAGACGAAATCCACGATAAGTTCAGTAGGTATTCGAAGAATTGATCATCAGTAGTTTTCATAATGCGTAGATAGTATACCCTAGCGTCATTGATGCCAGTGAGTTTGGTCTTCGGACGCTCCAGCACGAGGAAAGCAGCCAAGTTGGCAGTGTATGAAGCTACGATGATCATTGCGAATCCAGCCCAGACCATGCCAAGCACACGGGCTGAGAAACTGCGTGGGGTTCCTGGAAGGCGTGTTAGAAATAAGGTACCTATCTAAATGTACCTATGTGCCTATATGTAAATGTATGTAAATTTCTAAGGATTCATTTTTACACACCAAATGAAAAAATACAAAATAGGTTGTTAATTTGTTAATCGATGATTGCGGAAGCCCGTATAGGTAGTTTAGTTTGATGCCGAAATTGCACAAATGATCGTAAATATTGATCACGATTGCAGGTAGAAATGTGCTACATAATAACTTACTAGATAATTTCAAGTTTATCTTACCAAAGAAACTTACCTTCTCCAATACCGCTGTTCAGCAGCACACCCCAAGCAAACCAAATAGCACTGGACAGGTTCAAGGCATCCTCTTCAGTCCCGTCAATATTCGCCAGCTTGAACCGCCCGAACGGGGAGAATCTGTCCAGAAGGTATAGCACCAAAGCAACCACATGTACGGATACCATGACGAGGATCCAGAGAGTGTTAGAGAACGGTTGTAAGAAAGATACTAGCGTGGACGAGCGGGATGGCTGGAAGGCAATGAGAGATTTATAAATTTAAGTAGGTGATGAGATGAATCTGTCTGTTTACAGTTAGAAGATCTCTGTATTCAGTAGATTCCACACTAATGGAGATTTGGTTTCCTTCGTAGCTTAGACTAAGAAGCTAGGTTTGAACTTTTTTGGCTCTTTGAATATCTTCATCCGATTCCGATAGAAATCCACAGTGGAGATTCTTAGATCTTACTAAATTAGGACTTATTTCGTCATATGGGTTCGATGACTGAAATAAATATTTACCTTCTTCTCCAAGATGGTTATCCCTTGATACTTGAAAGGTTTACTAAATTCTATGAACTCCGCACGTTCAGGGTTGATGGTTAGAGGCGCGACAATCATGTCTGCTCTCTCGTAAACTAGTTCACCTGTAAACAGAATTTCTCATTTATCCCCTATTTACGTTGGAGTTACTGGGTGAAGTGGTTTACTTCATGGAATTAATATCTTAGTATCTTCATATATTCGCTAGGTTGTATTTTGATAATCTACGATACTTCAACATTCTCTTATTATAAAGTTGGGATTCTCTTTAGCACATTTCAGGTTTCTATGACAAGATTGATAAGTTATTTTTTTGTAGATACCAATGAGTCCAGTCCACTCCTTCTTGGATCCGGGCATGGATAGATTCTTGATGATGTAGTTGCCGAATTGGCCATCAGGAGACAAGGCCAGGGAGTATGTGAAGTTGATGGACTTGGACAGGTAGTTGAGGAGGTCCATACAGAAGCCTTTGCAGCAGTAGAGTTGGTCTGTTGATGAGAAAGTTAGTGTTGTTTGTTACTTCTTATAGTATATTATTTATTATAGTAGTAGTGTAGTGTTAGGTATAATGATAATACCGGTGTGAAGTTGGCAGCCAAAAAGTTAGCAGCCAAAATAATCCGACCGAATTAAAGAGTGTTATTTTAATATTAACACTAATGGCCTCTGTGATGGGTTTTAGACCATACAAGGACGTACCACACACAACAAGACCTAGCCTATGTACTGTCCAACCCTCCTTATCAGTCAAAATGGCCCGCAGCACTTTCAAGATAAAGAAAGAAAGAAAGAAAAAGTTTGATCTTTCGCCAGCCGTGGATGTATCTTGTCGTCCGATATTAGTATTCAAAAGTATTCTAGATTATAGTCTAGGACCTACTTTACAAAACTAGACCTAGCCTATGTACTGTCCGAACCTTTAAATCTGTCAAAATCACCAGCAGCGCTTTCAAGATGAGGAAAAAATAAACATGTCTGAGCTTTCAACGACCGTGGTAGTGTCTTGTCGTCCGATATTAGTATTCAAAAGTATTCTAGATTATGGTCTAGGACCTACTTTACAAAACTAGACCTAGCCTATGTACTGTCCGAACCTTTAAATCTGTCAAAATCACCAGCAGCGCTTTCAAGATGAGGAAAAAATAAACATGTCTGAGCTTTCAACGACCGTGGTAGTGTCTTGTCGTCCGATATTAGTATTCAAAAGTATTCTAGATTATGGTTTAGGACCTACTTTACAAAACTAGACCTAGCCTATGTACTGTCCGAACCTTTAAATCTGTCAAAATCACCAGCAGCGCTTTCAAGATGAGGAAAAAATAAACATGTCTGAGCTTTCAACGACCGTGGTAGTGTCTTGTCGTCCGATATTAGTATTCAAAAGTATTCTAGATTATGGTCTAGGACCTACTTTACAATACTAGACCTAGCCTATGTACTGTCCGAACTTTTAAATCCGTCAAAATCACCAGCAGCGCTTTCAAGATGAGGAAAAAATAAAAAAAGTCTGAGCTTTCAACGACCGTGGTAGTGTCTTGTCGTCCGATATTAGTATTCAAAAGTATTCTAGATTATGGTCTAGGACCTACTTTATAAAACTAGACCTAGCCTATGTACTGTCCGAACCTTTAAATCTGTCAAAATCACCAGCAGCGCTTTCAAGATGAGGAAAAAATAAACATGACTGAGCTTTCAACGACCGTGGTAGTGTCTTGTCGTCCGATATTAGTATTCAAAAGTATTCTAGATTATGGTATAGGACCTACTTTACAAAACTAGACCTAGCCTATGTACTGTCCGAACCTTTAAATCTGACAAAATCACCAGCAGCGCTTTCAAGATGAGGAAAAAATAAACATGTCTGAGCTTTTAAAACGACCGTGGTAGTGTCTTGTCGTCCGATATTAGTATTCAAAAGTATTCTAGATTATGGTCTAGGACCTACTTTACAATACTAGACCTAGCCTATGTACTGTCCGAACCTTTAAATCCGTCAAAATCACCAGCAGCGCTTTCAAGATGAGGAAAAAATAAAAAAAGTCTGAGCTTTCAACGACCGTGGTAGTGTCTTGTCGTCCGATATTAGTATTCAAAAGTATTCTAGATTATGGTCTAGGACCTACTTTACAATACTAGACCTAGCCTATGTACTGTCCGAACCTTTAAATCCGTCAAAATCACCAGCAGCGCTTTCAAGATGAGGAAAAAATAAAAAAAGTCTGAGCTTTCAACGACCGTGGTAGTGTCTTGTCGTCCGATATTAGTATTCAAAAGTATTCTAGATTATGGTCTAGGACCTACTTTACAAAACTAGACCTAGCCTATGTACTGTCCGAACCTTTAAATCTGTCAAAATCACCAGCAGCGCTTTCAAGATGAGGAAAAAATAAACATGTCTGAGCTTTCAACGACCGTGGTAGTGTCTTGTCGTCCGATATTAGTATTCAAAAGTATTCTAGATTATGGTTTAGGACCTACTTTACAAAACTAGACCTAGCCTATGTACTGTCCGAACCTTTAAATCTGTCAAAATCACCAGCAGCGCTTTCAAGATGAGGAAAAAATAAACATGTCTGAGCTTTCAACGACCGTGGTAGTGTCTTGTCGTCCGATATTAGTATTCAAAAGTATTCTAGATTATGGTCTAGGACCTACTTTACAATACTAGACCTAGCCTATGTACTGTCCGAACTTTTAAATCCGTCAAAATCACCAGCAGCGCTTTCAAGATGAGGAAAAAATAAAAAAAGTCTGAGCTTTCAACGACCGTGGTAGTGTCTTGTCGTCCGATATTAGTATTCAAAAGTATTCTAGATTATGGTCTAGGACCTACTTTATAAAACTAGACCTAGCCTATGTACTGTCCGAACCTTTAAATCTGTCAAAATCACCAGCAGCGCTTTCAAGATGAGGAAAAAATAAACATGACTGAGCTTTCAACGACCGTGGTAGTGTCTTGTCGTCCGATATTAGTATTCAAAAGTATTCTAGATTATGGTCTAGGACCTACTTTAAAAAAGTAGACCTAGCCTATGTACTGTCCGAACCTTTAAATCTGTCAAAATCACCAGCAGCGCTTTCAAGATGAGGAAAAAATAAACATGTCTGAGCTTTTAACGACCGTGGTAGTGTCTTGTCGTCCGATATTAGTATTCAAAAGTATTCTAGATTATGGTCTAGGACCTACTTTACAATACTAGACCTAGCCTATGTACTGTCCGAACCTTTAAATCCGTCAAAATCACCAGCAGCGCTTTCAAGATGAGGAAAAAATAAAAAAAGTCTGAGCTTTCAACGACCGTGGTAGTGTCTTGTCGTCCGATATTAGTATTCAAAAGTATTCTAGATTATGGTCTAGGACCTACTTTATAAAACTAGACCTAGCCTATGTACTGTCCGAACCTTTAAATCTGTCAAAATCACCAGCAGCGCTTTTAAGATGAGGAAAAAATAAACATGACTGAGCTTTCAACGACCGTGGTAGTGTCTTGTCGTCCGATATTAGTATTCAAAAGTATTCTAGATTATGGTCTAGGACCTACTTTACAATACTAGACCTAGCCTATGTACTGTCCGAACCTTTAAATCCGTCAAAATCACCAGCAGCGCTTTCAAGATGAGGAAAAAATAAAAAAAGTCTGAGCTTTCAACGACCGTGGTAGTGTCTTGTCGTCCGATATTAGTATTCAAAAGTATTCTAGATTATGGTCTAGGACCTACTTTACAAAACTAGACCTAGCCTATGTACTGTCCGAACCTTTAAATCCGTCAAAATCACCAGCAGCGCTTTCAAGATGAGGAAAAAATAAAAAAAGTCTGAGCTTTCAACGACCGTGGTAGTGTCTTGTCGTCCGATATTAGTATTCAAAAGTATTCTAGATTATGGTCTAGGACCTACTTTACAAAACTAAACCTAGCCTATGTACTGTCCGAACCTTTAAATCCGTCAAAATCACCAGCAGCGCTTTCAAGATGAGGAAAAAATAAAAAAGTCTGAGCTTTCAACGACCGTGGTAGTGTCTTGTCGTCCGATATTAGTATTCAAAAGTATTCTAGATTATGGTCTAGGACCTACTTTACAAAACTAGACCTAGCCTATGTACTGTCCGAACCATTAAATCTGTCAAAATCACCAGCAGCGCTTTCAAGATGAGGAAAAAATAAACATGTCTGAGCTTTTAACGACCGTGGTAGTGTCTTGTCGTCCGATATTAGTATTCAAAAGTATTCTAGATTATGGTCTAGGACCTACTTTACAATACTAGACCTAGCCTATGTACTGTCCGAACCTTTAAATCCGTCAAAATCACCAGCAGCGCTTTCAAGATGAGGAAAAAATAAAAAAAGTCTGAGCTTTCAACGACCGTGGTAGTGTCTTGTCGTCCGATATTAGTATTCAAAAGTATTCTAGATTATGGTCTAGGACCTACTTTACAATACTAGACCTAGCCTATGTACTGTCCGAACCTTTAAATCCGTCAAAATCACCAGCAGCGCTTTCAAGATGAGGAAAAAATAAAAAAAGTCTGAGCTTTCAACGACCGTGGTAGTGTCTTGTCGTCCGATATTAGTATTCAAAAGTATTCTAGATTATGGTCTAGGACCTACTTTACAATACTAGACCTAGCCTATGTACTGTCCGAACCTTTAAATCCGTCAAAATCACCAGCAGCGCTTTCAAGATGAGGAAAAAATAAAAAAAGTCTGAGCTTTCAACGACCGTGGTAGTGTCTTGTCGTCCGATATTAGTATTCAAAAGTATTCTAGATTATGGTCTAGGACCTACTTTACAAAACTAGACCTAGCCTATGTACTGTCCGAACCTTTAAATCTGTCAAAATCACCAGCAGCGCTTTCAAGATGAGGAAAAAATAAACATGTCTGAGCTTTCAACGACCGTGGTAGTGTCTTGTCGTCCGATATTAGTATTCAAAAGTATTCTAGATTATGGTTTAGGACCTACTTTACAAAACTAGACCTAGCCTATGTACTGTCCGAACCTTTAAATCTGTCAAAATCACCAGCAGCGCTTTCAAGATGAGGAAAAAATAAACATGTCTGAGCTTTCAACGACCGTGGTAGTGTCTTGTCGTCCGATATTAGTATTCAAAAGTATTCTAGATTATGGTCTAGGACCTACTTTACAATACTAGACCTAGCCTATGTACTGTCCGAACTTTTAAATCCGTCAAAATCACCAGCAGCGCTTTCAAGATGAGGAAAAAATAAAAAAAGTCTGAGCTTTCAACGACCGTGGTAGTGTCTTGTCGTCCGATATTAGTATTCAAAAGTATTCTAGATTATGGTCTAGGACCTACTTTATAAAACTAGACCTAGCCTATGTACTGTCCGAACCTTTAAATCTGTCAAAATCACCAGCAGCGCTTTCAAGATGAGGAAAAAATAAACATGACTGAGCTTTCAACGACCGTGGTAGTGTCTTGTCGTCCGATATTAGTATTCAAAAGTATTCTAGATTATGGTCTAGGACCTACTTTAAAAAAGTAAACCTAGCCTATGTACTGTCCGAACCTTTAAATCTGTCAAAATCACCAGCAGCGCTTTCAAGATGAGGAAAAAATAAACATGTCTGAGCTTTTAACGACCGTGGTAGTGTCTTGTCGTCCGATATTAGTATTCAAAAGTATTCTAGATTATGGTCTAGGACCTACTTTACAATACTAGACCTAGCCTATGTACTGTCCGAACCTTTAAATCCGTCAAAATCACCAGCAGCGCTTTCAAGATGAGGAAAAAATAAAAAAAGTCTGAGCTTTCAACGACCGTGGTAGTGTCTTGTCGTCCGATATTAGTATTCAAAAGTATTCTAGATTATGGTCTAGGACCTACTTTATAAAACTAGACCTAGCCTATGTACTGTCCGAACCTTTAAATCTGTCAAAATCACCAGCAGCTCTTTCAAGATGAGGAAAAAATAAACATGACTGAGCTTTCAACGACCGTGGTAGTGTCTTGTCGTCCGATATTAGTATTCAAAAGTATTCTAGATTATGGTCTAGGACCTACTTTACAATACTAGACTTAGCCTATGTACTGTCCGAACCTTTAAATCCGTCAAAATCACCAGCAGCGCTTTCAAGATGAGGAAAAAATAAAAAAAGTCTGAGCTTTCAACGACCGTGGTAGTGTCTTGTCGTCCGATATTAGTATTCAAAAGTATTCTAGATTATGGTCTAGGACCTACTTTACAATACTAGACCTAGCCTATGTACTGTCCGAACCTTTAAATCCGTCAAAATCACCAGCAGCGCTTTCAAGATGAGGAAAAAATAAAAAAAGTCTGAGCTTTCAACGACCGTGGTAGTGTCTTGTCGTCCGATATTAGTATTCAAAAGTATTCTAGATTATGGTCTAGGACCTACTTTACAAAACTAGACCTAGCCTATGTACTGTCCGAACCTTTAAATCCGTCAAAATCACCAGCAGCGCTTTCAAGATGAGGAAAAAATAAACATGTCTGAGCTTTCAACGACCGTGGTAGTGTCTTGTCGTCCGATATTAGTATTCAAAAAAATTCTAGATTATGGTCTAGGACCTACTTTACAAAACTAGACCTAGCCTATGTACTGTCCGAACCTTTAAATCTGTCAAAATCACCAGCAGCGCTTTCAAGATGAGGAAAAAATAAAAAAAGTCTGAGCTTTCAACGACCGTGGTAGTGTCTTGTCGTCCGATATTAGTATTCAAAGTATTCTAGATTATGGTCTAGGACCTACTTTACAATACTAGACCTAGCCTATGTACTGTCCGAACCTTTAAATCCGTCAAAATCACCAGCAGCGCTTTCAAGATGAGGAAAAAATAAAAAAAGTCTGAGCTTTCAACGACCGTGGTAGTGTCTTGTCGTCCGATATTAGTATTCAAAAGTATTCTAGATTATGGTCTAGGACCTACTTTACAATACTAGACCTAGCCTATGTACTGTCCGAACCTTTAAATCCGTCAAAATCACCAGCAGCGCTTTCAAGATGAGGAAAAAATAAAAAAAGTCTGAGCTTTCAACGACCGTGGTAGTGTCTTGTCGTCCGATATTAGTATTCAAAAGTATTCTAGATTATGGTCTAGGACCTACTTTACAAAACTAGACCTAGCCTATGTACTGTCCGAACCTTTAAATCCGTCAAAATCACCAGCAGCGCTTTCAAGATGAGGAAAAATAAACATGTCTGAGCTTTCAACGACCGTGGTAGTGTCTTGTCGTCCGATATTAGTATTCAAAAGTATTCTAGATTATGGTCTAGGACCTACTTTACAAAACTAGACCTAGCCTATGTACTGTCCGAACCTTTAAATCTGTCAAAATCACCAGCAGCGCTTTCAAGATGAGGAAAAAATAAAAAAGTCTGAGCTTTCAACGACCGTGGTAGTGTCTTGTCGTCCGATATTAGTATTCAAAAGTATTCTAGATTATGGTCTAGGACCTACTTTACAATACTAGACCTAGCCTATGTACTGTCCGAACCTTTAAATTCGTCAAAATCACCAGCAGCGCTTTCAAGATGAGGAAAAAATAAAAAAGTCTGAGCTTTCAACGACCGTGGTAGTGTCTTGTCGTCCGATATTAGTATTCAAAAGTATTCTAGATTATGGTCTAGGACCTACTTTACAATACTAGACCTAGCCTATGTACTGTCCGAACCTTTAAATCCGTCAAAATCACCAGCAGCGCTTTCAAGATGAGGAAAAAATAAAAAAAGTCTGAGCTTTCAACGACCGTGGTAGTGTCTTGTCGTCCGATATTAGTATTCAAAAGTATTCTAGATTATGGTCTAGGACCTACTTTACAATACTAGACCTAGCCTATGTACTGTCCGAACCTTTAAATCTGTCAAAATCACCAGCAGCGCTTTCAAGATGAGGAAAAAATAAACATGTCTGAGCTTTCAACGACCGTGGTAGTGTCTTGTCGTCCGATATTAGTATTCAAAAGTATTCTAGATTATGGTCTAGGACCTACTTTACAAAACTAGACCTAGCCTATGTACTGTCCGAACCTTTAAATCTGTCAAAATCACCAGCAGCGCTTTCAAGATGAGGAAAAAATAAACATGTCTGAGCTTTCAACGACCGTGGTAGTGTCTTGTCGTCCGATATTAGTATTCAAAAGTATTCTAGATTATGGTCTAGGACCTACTTTACAATACTAGACCTAGCCTATGTACTGTCCGAACCTTTAAATCCGTCAAAATCACCAGCAGCGCTTTCAAGATGAGGAAAAAATAAAAAAAGTCTGAGCTTTCAACGACCGTGGTAGTGTCTTGTCGTCCGATATTAGTATTCAAAAGTATTCTAGATTATGGTCTAGGACCTACTTTATCAAAACTAGACCTAGCCTATGTACTGTCCGAACCTTTAAATCTGTCAAAATCACCAGCAGCGCTTTCAAGATGAGGAAAAAATAAACATGTCTGAGCTTTCAACGACCGTGGTAGTGTCTTGTCGTCCGATATTAGTATTCAAAAGTATTCTAGATTATGGTCTAGGACCTACTTTACAAAAGTAGACCTAGCCTATGTACTGTCCGAACCTTTAAATCTGTCAAAATCACCAGCAGCGCTTTCAAGATGAGGAAAAAATAAACAAGTCTGAGCTTTCAACGACCGTGGTAGTGTCTTGTCGTCCGATATTAGTATTCAAAAGTATTCTAGATTATGGTCTAGGACCTACTTTACAATACTAGACCTAGCCTATGTACTGTCCGAACCTTTAAATCCGTCAAAATCACCAGCAGCGCTTTCAAGATGAGGAAAAAATAAAAAAGTCTGAGCTTTCAACGACCGTGGTAGTGTCTTGTCGTCCGATATTAGTATTCAAAAGTATTCTAGATTATGGTCTAGGACCTACTTTACAAAACTAGACCTAGCCTATGTACTGTCCGAACCTTTAAATCCGTCAAAATCACCAGCAGCGCTTTCAAGATGAGGAAAAAATAAACATGTCTGAGCTTTCAACGACCGTGGTAGTGTCTTGTCGTCCGATATTAGTATTCAAAAGTATTCTAGATTATGGTCTAGGACCTACTTTACAAAACTAGACCTAGCCTATGTACTGTCCGAACCTTTAAATCTGTCAAAATCACCAGCAGCGCTTTCAAGATGAGGAAAAAATAAAAAAGTCTGAGCTTTCAACGACCGTGGTAGTGTCTTGTCGTCCGATATTAGTATTCAAAAGTATTCTAGATTATGGTCTAGGACCTACTTTACAATACTAGACCTAGCCTATGTACTGTCCGAACCTTTAAATCGTCAAAATCACCAGCAGCGCTTTCAAGATGAGGAAAAAATAAAAAAAGTCTGAGCTTTCAACGACCGTGGTAGTGTCTTGTCGTCCGATATTAGTATTCAAAAGTATTCTAGATTATGGTCTAGGACCTACTTTACAATACTAGACCTAGCCTATGTACTGTCCGAACCTTTAAATCCGTCAAAATCACCAGCAGCGCTTTCAAGATGAGGAAAAAATAAAAAAAGTCTGAGCTTTCAACGACCGTGGTAGTGTCTTGTCGTCCGATATTAGTATTCAAAAGTATTCTAGATTATGGTCTAGGACCTACTTTACAAAACTAGACCTAGCCTATGTACTGTCCGAACCTTTAAATCCGTCAAAATCACCAGCAGCGCTTTCAAGATGAGGAAAAAATAAACATGTCTGAGCTTTCAACGACCGTGGTAGTGTCTTGTCGTCCGATATTAGTATTCAAAAGTATTCTAGATTATGGTCTAGGACCTACTTTACAAAACTAGACCTAGCCTATGTACTGTCCGAACCTTTAAATCTGTCAAAATCACCAGCAGCGCTTTCAAGATGAGGAAAAAATAAAAAAAGTCTGAGCTTTCAACGACCGTGGTAGTGTCTTGTCGTCCGATATTAGTATTCAAAAGTATTCTAGATTATGGTCTAGGACCTACTTTACAATACTAGACCTAGCCTATGTACTGTCCGAACCTTTAAATTCGTCAAAATCACCAGCAGCGCTTTCAAGATGAGGAAAAAATAAAAAAGTCTGAGCTTTC
>CAUOQF010000202.1:36448-59868 GCA_963457715.1 Argyresthia albistria | reverse complement strand
TTATGACTCAAGGTCAAACTCTCTAAAGCGGGCAGGACGCCAAAACTATCCTCGTTCAGCCGAGTGACCCTATTGTGCGACAAGACGAGCTGCCGGAGGTTCGGCCGAATAGACTCGAAGAACGTTCTCGTCGTGCCATCTATTAAGTTGTGCGACAGGTCCAGCAGCGAGATGGCGAGTCGCTCGCCGCCTCCAACCAGCGAGACAATGCGGTTGTGACTCGCGTTGAGCACGAGCCCCGTCTCCGCGTCGCCGACGTGCCGGAAGGAGGCCAACGACAGCTCGGCGAGCGCGTTCTCCTGCAGGTGCAGCGCGGCGAGGCGCGGCAGGGCGAGCAGCGCGTGCGCCGACAGCGCCACCAACTCGTTGCCTGCGAGGCTCAGGTGCACGAGGCGAGGCAGCTCCGCGAAACTCCGCTCGCTCAGATTGCGCAACCGATTGTACGACAGATCAACGCTCTGCAGCTCCCTCATTTCCGAGATAAACTCAGGAACTATCCTTCTGACGTAGTTGTAAGCGAGCCTCAACTCCTTGAGCCGATAAGTGGCTTGTTCAGGTCGATACTCGGTCGGAAACTCGACTATCTTATTGAACTCCAAATTGAGAAACTCGAGCGAGCTGAAGTTTCGGAAGTCGTCGGACGTGACGAAGTGGACGTTGTTATTATCGAGGGACAGCCACTCGAGCCCTTCAAGAGCTGTGGCCGGCGGGAACTCTCCGTTGAACATTGTGGAGGAGAGTTCGAGCACGCGCAATGCGGGAAGACTGCTGAGCGCGCTCGCGTGTACGTGCGATAGCTCAGTGAAGCCGAGCAGCAACTCACGTAAGGGGAGAGTCGGCGGCAGCGACTGCGCGTCCAGCACCGACAGCGGGTTCCCTCGTAGATCCAACGCGCCCAGCTCACCTGCCCACGCGGTGAACTGAGCCGCATGCAGTTCTGTGATGCGATTGTAGCCGACGTCCAGTCTCCGTAGCGCGCCGGCCTCTAACCCACCCAGTGATGCAGGCACCTTCTCCAGATAGTTTCCAGCAAGGCTCAATTCACGTAGGCGCGGCGGCAACTGCTTTACAACCACCAAACGGTTGTAAGCGACACTGAGGTGCCGCAGCTTTCTAAGCTCGCTCAGTGTAACAGGAAGCGCCTCCAAATCATTATGGTCAAGCTCAAGTCGCTCAAGATCCCGTTTGAGGCCATGCACGGCAGTGTCTGAGACAGAACTCAAGCGGTTATGTGATATTGACAGCTTTTCAAGCCGCGAGTTTTCATATACCGGTAACGGGATCTGCGTAAGATCATTGAGGTCTAACACTAAATGGCGGGTAGTGAAGTATTTCAGCACGGCCGGGAGATTTTCATCATCGAGCTGATTGTAGCTAAGGTCTAAAGTATCAAGATGGCGGGCGTGGCATCTCAGGCCGTCTGTTTCTGTGTGGTGCAACATATTATCGCGTATGGCTAGTAGACGCAACCGTTCTCCGGGGACACATGGTGGGGCAGGCAATAGGTTGTCAGCTATTAACAGTGAGGCAAGTGCAGGTGGTAATGCAGTTGAGTGCACATGACGCAGCCGATTCCCTTCTAACTCGAGTCGTGCCAGTCTCCGCAGTCCAGCTAAGGCGCTTCCAGCTAATACTTGTAGCTCATTGTTATTTAGTGACAGCGTGCTCAAACTTTCGCCAAGTGGACCCCAGTCTGTTTCTGGGTCCAGGTCTGAAATGTGGTTGCTGCAAGAGAGAAATTATTATTGGTCTAAAGTTCATTGAATGGGTAAAGACAGGAGAAAGATGAGCCAAGAGTCTAGATATGTGGATTCGGCGGGGGAACTACTCATACCTTTTCTTTCATCTCAATTGATCAAAAGAAAACTTATCTCTAAGGGCCAGCAGTGCGAAAGCGATAATATAAGACTTATCCCGAGTGAGTTAACTTTGACAACCATATAAAGTATAGAGTTGTTAAAGTTTACGGGTTAAGTCTTATTCTACTTTCGTTCTGCTGGCCCTAAGACTTCAAAAGTGACTTACTTTTGTAAGTTGAGCCAATTTAGCACTTCCAGGTCCCTGAGTGGTCCGATGGGTACCTCGGTGAACTCGTTGTACCCTAGGTCAAGTGACGCCAGCGTAGAGGCCATTGATCTGAACAAAAACGAAAGAGTTGAATCCTGAGTGCAGAATGAAAATTAACTGGTTCACTCTCAGAAGCACACCGGTCGAACAAACGAACAATGGAGAACAAAAGATAGATTTATAAGATGTGTCGACGAAAGGGTTAAGTAGATTTACTTATCATACATTTACAATAGATTGAGTATTCTAATTGCTCGTGTTTTTTCACACAACTGCTTCTTACTGCTATTTTGAACAAATAGAAAATAAAACGGTATTTTCTTCCGCCCTAAGCCAGCTCAATCAGTTAACAGCCGATTATCAGTTTTCAAAATTCAACTTAACCACCAAGCCTAATCTAGAAAAGACTTACAACAGACACCGTGGCTCCAGCAGATGGAGATGGCTCCCGCCCAGCACCAGCGTGCGTAGGCGCCGCCCGCCCAACGCCGCCTCGCCCAGCACGCCCAGACGAGCGCCCCAGACCGACACGTGGGCTATATGCGGCTCTGGAACAAGGTTTCATCATCATCTTCGTGTGGTAACTTAAGTTGACGTAGGAAGAATCATCGTAGATCCTTCCAGTAGTCAGCCACCGCGATGGCTTTGTCATTAGCCTGCATAAGGTCGGCGTGTGTGCAGGAAGTCGGGCACAGCGGGCACGACAGCAGGTGGCCGGAAGTTTGGGGGCACGGCAACGGCAGCTTGTGCTTGCGTCGTCAGGCAGGATGCCCCGGCGTCGCATGTTGTCTCTGGTGCGCCCGACGCGTGATCTCAGCCGGTTCAATGTTTTCTACAAGGATACATCATTATTTATGATTTATTTATGAGGTAAATTAGGAAGTTAATAATAATAAAAAATCTGAACTACATTATGCGTTTAGTGCGGTGTTGATACTTTTCTCAAATGTGCTATTATTAATCACAGGATTAGGCCTTCGACATCGCACACTTCGGATACTATGTTAATTATTTGTATGGCGTCCAGGGTCAAGGGTCATCATCAGTCACATCATTTGGAAATACTTCATATGCGTCTTTGCTTCGCACGATTCTGAGGTGGCGCTCACTCGGCTTTCGGCCTCAACAGTTCTTGTTCACATTACAAGCCGCTACTCATTTGCTCCTGAGGCGATCTTGGAAGGTCGGAGCAATGTCGGAGCTGCTCTACACATACGCCTGTTGCAAGGAAGGAATCGCTACTTCCGCCACTCAAAATCCAACTCAAAGTCTAAAACGCTAAACGGCGAGCCATAAAAATTGCCCCTGCTTGCCTACACACTTCAAATCAAGGAAGCAATTCAAGATCATCCCCACTCTTTGACGGCTCTCCTTCCTAGATCGTCGCAGGAGCAGGCAAGTGAGTAGCGGCTTTACGGCTTACCAGTCTCAGGCAGGGTGTAGGTGTTATCGTGGCTGCAGGCCAGCGTGTCTCCGCGACAGGAGCAGGGGGCTGCGGCATGGCAGCGGGGCGCGGGCGGCGCGGCACATGGCGCCAGCAGCAGTGCTAGCACCAACCACATACCCTGGCTGGAGAAAAGTTTAAGATTTACCTTAACTTAAAGAGAATACGAGTCTAAATATTCCTGTTTCATCAAAACGAGAAAAATGAGACAACTGGAGACAGAACAACTAAACGACGAGGGTAGGACAGATAATCTCCAGGAAGATACAAAAGATAAATTGTTGTGGATGTGTCGTATCTACACCTACAGGCTCTTAAGATCTTATATGAGAGAAAAACTTTTTAGGATTCCGTTCCAAAAATACTTAGGATATAATGGTTACAGAAATGGAGGCGAGATTTGACAATCGCGTTTGCGTTTGTTCTTGGAACCGCATTGTCTTCCAGCGATCTTTAGACGCTTGAGTGACAAAAGATCATTGGAAGTATTTGAAAAAAATAGGATTTGTGTGTTCTTTTACGGGTGAAATTAATAACCTATCTTCTTATCTTTATCCTTAATCTGCAGATTTGAGATTGCTAGTGTCAATTTTGACATAAATCCCATAGCGCAACTGTCAAATGTAATGCGTAATCTGCAGATCACGGATAGAGATAGGTTACTGGGATCAGCCGTTAGTTATTCTGTGGTTCTATCCGAATGTTATATGCTTTTTAGGGTTCCGATCCAATATTTCCTATTGGATTAAAAGGAACCCTTAGAGGATCACTTTGTTGTCCGTCCGTTTGTCTGTCCGTCCGTCTGTCCGTCCGTGTGTCAAGATATTTATATCAAGAACGCGTGGACGTATCAAGTTGAAATTTATATTAATTGCTCAGGTCTGTGCTCGCTGTGAAAAGGGCACAAAGCAAGGCCTTTTATTATAGGGAAAAATCTGAAAACTGCCTATCTTTCTTCAAGACTATGTATAATTTTGTTTACACGGATGACATCATACTTTATTTTTTACGTAGAAACCTAATTCCACCAGTTACGAGGTAACAACCTCCAAGTGTGATCGGAACCCTTGGTCCGCGAGTCCTACTCTCACTTGGCCGTTTATTTTTCTGGCTGGCACTTTCAGTTTTGGCACAAAATGAATGATGTCCTTTTCACAAAAAGTGTATTACTAATGCCTCAGAAATGAGTTGTTCCTCGATATTGCTACAAACCCCCAGAGTACGATTGAGAATGACACTTGGCTGGTTTGTATTAAGAAGACCCAAGTGCTCAGGAGGATTTGTGAACCCCCTGGTTTTCCTCAATTCGCCGGTAAGTGCACCTTATATACGCAAATGTTACTTTATGAAGTCATAATAAGCAGGGTATTTTGAATACAGTTGTGATCTCCCGAAATTATTTCCGGACTTAGACACATACTTAATTCGAGCGCCATAAGGACCGCATTGGTGTAACGATCTGCAGGCGATAGTACCTACGAAATGGTGGGATATACAAAAAGTTTATTATTTCCATTACCATACCGCGGTTTTTGTTTCTTTATTTGCGTAAAATACTCGTACCGTCGTAAACTCGTAATTCATAATGCGGCTAAGTTTATGTGTCCGTTGGGAGTGGGCCCGAGGCAGATACTCCTAAAGTCTTCACAAAATAAAAGGCCCGTTTTGACAGTTCACGCCCATGAAGTTTTAACCCCTAATGCGTAGGTAATAAAAGCCAACTGTTGCGTACAAGCTAGGCGTACAAGTTGCACCTAGGAAAACCACTTCTATTACCTACGCATTAGGGGTTAAAACTTCATGGGCGTGATCTGTCAAAACGGGCCTTTTATTTTGTGAAGACTGTAATCAAGGGTGCGAATGGGCCCTGGATGTGGTTGTCAGATTGATCTTGTATCGCTCGAGAAATTCTTTCCTCATTTGGTTCCGTATGCATGAATGCAAGCCCTAATATAAACGAATATACGATCTAACAGTCAGAATTTATCTCGCGACAATGGCTATAAACTAAGTCTGGTATTTATGTACGTATTGTTAAGTAGTTTATTGTTTTAACTTATTTAATGTTGTGCACTTGGGTCTACCTGTTGTTAAATTATTTCCTGTCCATCCTAGGTTTGCTGGAAGAAATCTCTTAATAGAGATAAGCTCGCCTTTGACATGTGTTGTCCACTTTCAATTGTAATATGTGTTATTTTGTGCAATAAATAAATAAACACCAAAAAGACTGATGTCATTCAGGTAAAAACAAATTAAACTTCACAGTTTTTTCATGTAGAAACGTAACTACTGGACCGATTCCTGATTTTCAAAAAATGGGACCAAACTATTGGGCTTCCCTTTCGAAAAAAGAAAGAATTTTGGAAATCGGTTCATAAATAGCACCGTTTCGATGTAACAAACACTAAAAATAGTAATGATGATAAAAAAATAAAATAAAAACAACCGATTTGATATCCCCTCCTTTGTTGAAGTCGGTTAATAATTACAATATTTTACGTCTTCGCTTTCAATTTGCATGGGTGAGTGATAGTTTTGATGCCTGGAGGATCACACTGCTTGTGCGTTTACTGAGTCACGAGGTGCTACACAAAACTCATCGGTTAGCCCCGTAAGGCACTAAAAGTATGGATAAGTGAAACATTTTGTTATTAGAGTCTAAAATACATAAGTTGTATAACTTCGCCAACTTGCCAGCGGAAACGTGATTCATAAAATCAAATGCGCCATTTTATTCGTCTCTCGCAACATAAAGCCGAAATGAAATTCGCGTAAAAACGAAATGAATTTAACTGAATTGTCTCAATTTACATTTGGTTGAATGTGATTATGTTAAAGAGGCACAGAATGAAGCAGCAAAACTCGAGTGTACAACTTCCTACGCGCAAGTACATACAGTGCAACATATTCCAGTTACCACAAAACAGCTAAACAAAATTAGCACATCCTTTCCCTTCTCGTGTGTCAACTGGAGTTTCCCGAACTGTACCTGCAGTCGCCTTCAGTAAGTAACACTCAAATGGTGTAATCATGTCGTTATGAATAATACGGAGACTGTTCAAAATGTGAATAGACGCAGATGAGCTCTCGTTTGCAAATTGGTTTCAAAACTTTACTATAAGATTCAAATAGGAACATGACTGTCGAAGGTGCAAATTTCATCAGCATTTTACTGTGAAATGATTCTTCTGTAAGTCTGGGCTATGGTACGACAGAGGCCACGCAGAAACGATTTTACAAGGCATACCAGGCACATTCATTGCTTCTGGCCCCACACTATCCAGGGTATCCTAGTCTAGGATACCCTGTGTCGTGGGAACCCGAAACAGCGACATCACAATCATGTAAATATCAAAGACCTAGTTTTTTTTTCTTCTTCCTCAGCCAGGATTCGAACCCAGTAACTCTAGCTTGGGAAGCACATCCTCAACTGCAATGACACAAGGAGGTAGTTGTCAAACTATAATTTTAATTTACAACCTACTTCTTAGGACAGTTTTACGACTTAAAACTTCTCCGCCCCGCGACCGCACGTTGCGTGTCATTTTTCAAACGCAAACCTCAGAAGTTTTTACATTGCGTTATCTCCCCCTGCCCTCTCCCCCCCTGCCCCCTCGCTTGCAGAAAACTCGACAGACGTGACGAATACTTCCGAGAGTCGCGATAAGGCGACGCGACATGACCGCACTTGCGGAGAGATGTGGACGGAAAACTGTGACTATGGTCTATTCAATCTCTTTAGTGTGGCTTGCACCAGGCTTTTGACAGCCGCTAAATGTAAACTTTGTATAATTCACAAAGTTACAAACTTAAAAAAAACCGACTTCGAGATCTATTACTCAATCCTCTCTGCTCGCGTTACGAATGTCGTCTAAAAACACGAAAATGAGCCTACAACATCTGTATTCTGGCTGTTAAGTCCACACATATTACACAATATGGACGAGTATTGGTCCCTTAGGTCAGCCCGCAGTTACAGAAAGGAAACAATACGTTATTTAGTTTGCCGTTAATACCTTACATGACATTATACTTTTCAGATATTTTCATGTTGTAACCAAACTACTAGACCGATTCCTAATTTTCAAAAAATGGGACCAAGCTTATGAGTAACCTTTTCAAACAAAAAAATAATTTTTGAAATCGGTCCATAAATAGTACCAGTTTTGATGTAACACACAGTAAACATCTTAATGTAAAAAACATACAACCGAATTGAGAACCCCCTCCTTTTTTGAAGTCGGTTAAAAAATGAAATGTTGTGCGTTATTTATCTTCCTTTTCCTGTATTTTTATTAGTCTCAGTCCGGAATGGTCCGGAGAAGGCTTAGGTAGGTTAAGGTAGATAAATTAACATCAATTCTCGAAATCGAACCCGACTGTCCGGGTCGATTATCCAATTTTCACCACTCGTCAAGCGTTATTCCCAACAAACAAATCAATCAGCTGTTCTCCGAAAAATATTTTGATTTGTGCATTTAATTTGATTATCTTAAACGGGACCCTACAAGACACCGCTGTCCGTTCGTATGTCCGTCGGCGGGCTATATCGCACTTGAGAATTGTCATTTTTATAGAATATGTACCTATTATCTCGCGGCGATGGCCTATTATCCTAGCCCCCTGTCACGTAAAATGGAGTATTGAATCACTGGCTAAAAGTGGGCACATGTTGTGCCTCTGCCACCCCGTATGGTAAAAGGCGTGACGCTATGTTTGTTTTGTTTGACTGTCCTTTACAAAAAATACAGATACACCAGAAAAGGGTCTGAGGTCTGAGCGTTTTTTTTTTGCCATTTCTTTGTCTTATTTTCTGAAAATTTTAAATCATTTCCACTCAACATCATTAGCTCTTCTCATCCCAATAGGAGAAAAAAAGTATCCCAAAATTTCCATACATTTTTTAGACTTCCAACTTTGCTATCACCATACAAATGATATGGAAAATGGTAACAAAATAGAAAAAAAAAGTTGGGACACTTTTTTTCTCAAGAGTGAAAGAGCAGAAAAATCAAAAAATAAGACAAAAAATGGCAAAAAAAACGCTCGTCTGTTGTATTGGGCAATAGGTTCATTAGGGAGTAGCCCCTCGCCAAATACCTTTCTTGTCGCGGTCTGCGCTCATTGCTTGCGAAGGTGAAACAGTCATTAGTCCGTTCCACTTCGCCAACAGCCGCCGGCGCCGCAAGATAATGAATGTTTACAAATGCTTACACAGAAATTGCAGCTCCGCCTTTGTTCCCCATTGGTGGCGCTGGCGTTTTTGGAGAAGGTTTTCTAGGGTTCCTTACCCTAAGGGTGCCAAATGGGACCTGTTACTAAGCCTCCGCTGTCCATCTGTCTGTCTGTCCGTTAGCGGGCTTCATCGCCCGAACCGTAATAGCTAGAAAATTGAAAATTTTAAATAGTTGCCGCTATAACAACAAATACTGAAAACATAGAATATTGAAAAATAAAGGTGTCCACTACAAGAAACTGGTTTTTTAATACTTTACTAGCTTTTACCCGTGGACTTCGCTCGCATGGAAGCACGTTTTTATACAATAGGGATTTCTGAATCAATGCAAGCCGACCTTTAATAAAGATTTTTTTCCAAAAAGATAGCAAACGTTTTTAGCAGTAGTAGTCATGAGTACTTACAACCGATCTCCAAATCCCATATTGACATACTTAATAAATTACAATAAACTGACATTCACTGAATAACAATGAATTTTTGCACAGGGCCAGGGGTTTATTTATTGCAGAGCGCCTACAAGGAACATATAGTGTAAAATTCGTCTCGAATTGAATCTTATTGCCATTAGGCGAGAAACTCATAATCGAATGTAATTTTCGTTCAAATCCGTAAGAACACATATACATACTACGCTAGTAATAGTAGTTCAATGATACACACACGTGTAGAGCGGCATTGATGAGTGGGGCGTCAAGGTAGAGGCGAGAATGATTCAACCACTAATTGACAACCTTTCATTTTGATAAGGTACTAAAATTAGAAAACCATTTCGAGATTTAAGTGTTCTGAGCTCTTAGATATTTTTTTCAGAATTTTTAGATCAGTAATTTAAGAGTTAAATAATAAAAACTGAAATGTTGTCCAAATTATCAATGTCAGGATTTATGGCATGTGTTCCATAGGCTAGATATAAATAAAAAAGCAACTGTCAGTCATCATCTGTCATCTAAATTTTGTCACTGCTGGTTGTCAACTTGTCACGAAGTTGCACAACAACAAAAGAGTATTTACACATATTGACAGTGCGTTCCGCGACATCGCCGTCAGCGTCATAATCGAATACAGCGTCTAAGATGCCATCGTTTTGTATCGCCAAAAGCCCAAAACTGACTCGGACTGTAATCGATTTTGGTGTGACTCGGAACAGGGGGTGATATTATGACAGAATAATGACATTTTAATTTTTTATTGATGCAATGACGGGCAAAAGTTCAACGTTTTATAATCCTGACATTGTACTTACGCCCTTTTAGAATGAGTAACTCTAAAAATCTTGAATTATAACTTAAAAATAAGAATAAACACTAAAATAAAAAATACGGGTCCCATCGTTTCCCATCTATTTTCGTATGAGATAATAAAAACAGCTCCTATTTTTTTTTAAATATTATCAATTATGACAATGTAACTCAGTTTATTACATATATTATTTATAAATAATTGCCTATACCAAGGTAGTTAATATAAATTATCTGCTTAACATTAGCTGCTGCTTAACCTTTTTAGACTCGAATTAAGGATGAACGATATAAAAGCCAAACCCATGTCTCTGAATTTAGAACTACTGGAGTTTTTTTAAAATAGCCCATTGTATTTGAACTCATAGGCAGCAATCATAATGTACGTCTAGCTTGCTTTTTATAAGTACGCCGTTTGTCTAATTTTTGATTCTTAATTAGCTGTCAGAAAATCCCCTAATATGTCTGTAAATGTTTCGGCGTTGTCATCTTAATTTTTTAACCGACTTCAATAAAGGCGGGGTCCTCAATTCGGATATATTTTTTTTATCATTGTTATTTTTAATGTGTTACATCGAAACTGGTACTATTTATGAACCGATTTCAAAATTATTTTTTGTTTGAAAAGGTTACTCATAAGCTTGGTCTCATTTTTTGAAAATCAGGAATCGGTCCAATAGTTTGGTTACAACATGAAAATATCTGAAAAGTGTATTGTCATAACGTATTGTTTCCTTTCTGTGACTGTGGCTGACTCTTGTATACTTTCAAACCATGTTTTATACTTTATCATGGTTTGAAAGCCGAAGGCGTAAATTATAGAGAATCTGATTCGTAGATTTGAAGAGAAGCTCATTGCTAACAAGATTGATTAAAAAAAATCAGCTTTCTAGCTATTACGGTTCGTGCACTTAAGCTTACTGATGGACAGACGGACAGACGGACAGACGGACAGATGGACAGCGGAGGCTTAGTAATAGGGTCCTGTTTGGCACCTTCGGGTATGGAACCCTAAAAACCATTAATAGTACCTAATATCTACCCGTCAATCTTAATAGTTCAATTAAAGGGCCAATTTTCATAAGCCTAATTTTATTGATATATGACGAGCTCCTACCACCATTGAATCCATTTGTGTATAAATATTTTGTATTTTACATAATAATATTATTTTAGGTGGCACAGACCAGGGAAGTGTGGACGAAAGAGGGGGAGGCCTTTGCTCAGCAGGGGACACTTTAATAGCTAAATAAAAAAATAAAAAAAAATATTTTACATATTTATCTACTCTGTCATGATAATTATGATGTGGATGTTTCTTGAAGTGAAACAATAGTCGGCAATTTGTATCACTCATAATTGAGCATATCCTAAAAAAATGCCACTTTCTTTAGGGTTCCGTAGAGAAACAACGAAACCCTTCTAGTTTCGTCATGTCTGTCTTTCCGTCTGTCCGTCCGTCCCGTCCGTCCGTTTGTATGTCACAGCAACTTTATTCCGAAACTGTTAGGACTACACAGTTGAGACGTGGTCTAAGGCGTCGCAAGTAAAACAGGTCTTTGTGCTTGCATACAAAGTTCAATACTGATGGAAAATGTCTGAAAATGAAAAATTGACTTTGAGGAAAAATGGTTTTAGAAACCTCCACTTCAATTTTGTAGACCTATCTATAGACACAATACATGTAAGTTTGATGAAAAAATATATTTTGGTTTCAGTTTCATGTATGGGGAGCCCCCCTTAAATTTTTATTTTTTTCAGTGTTTGTATAAAAATCGTAAAGCGGTTCATAGAATACATCTACGTACCAAGTTTCAACTGTGTAGTCCTAATAGTTTTGGAATAAAGTTGCTGTGACATACGGACGGACGGACAGACAGACTTGACGAAACTATAAGGTTTCCTTGTTTCTCTACGGAACCCTAAAAATAAGCTGCCAAGTGCGAGTTGGACTCGCGTTGAGAGGGTTTCGTACAACAATATAGGACTAACACCAACAAAGTACCCTAAAAGTACCTTAAAATTCAGTTTTTCATACTTGCACCCCAGATTTAGGGGGTTAAGACGTTAAAGTTGTAGATTTCGTGGATTTAGTGGAGTTTTTTTAGGATAGGGGTGCAAACTTGTGCTTGCATACCAAATTTCAGATTTTTAGGACTTCAGGAAGTATCCTAGAAGTTTTGATGACAAGCAAATCGGTCATATTTTTGAGCACAACTTTGTCAAAATAAATCCTAGCAATATTATAAAAATACATTCAAGATTCTCACACCATGCGCTTTCATTTGATATGTTACATGCCATATTTTGAATTTTATTTTTCTCCTTTGGCCCCCAAAAGTGGCCCCCATATTCCATATTTATATATTTACATTGCACAGATATTGATATGTTTACCAATTTTTAACTTCATCGGTCCAATATGTTCTGAGTAAATTGCCTGTGACATACAGACGGACGGACGGACAGACGCACGAGTGACTATAAGAGTTTCTCCTTCTGATATACGAGACCCTAAAAATGGTTAACATTTTAGGACATGCTCAATTAAGCTAACATCTGATCATAGGTTGTAAGGACTTTTATAATTTAAAATATAAGTGGCTTTAACTTTAGGCTGAAGTTCAGGCATATTATTATGTTACTCAGTAAAATACTCTATCCATGGTTTGTGTATCTCCATGTATTTATTGATACAAAGTTATATTTACGCGCAGATGTTGCCCCGCTCACTTTTCCCATACTTTCCACTAATTTTCCGTTGCCTATATATACATACTTTACCCTTTCCTTAGGGTTCGCTGGAAAACATGTCTTGTAATAGATAGGTAAGCTCGCCTTTTTACATGGTCTATCTATCTATCAGTTTGGTCTATGTTATTAAGTTTGGTGTAGGTAGAGAGTACAATAAATAAACTACGAATGCTGGAGAACATCTCGTGTCTCTTCTCTGCAGTATAATTTAATTAAGTACTAACAATAACACAAGGCACACGTCCAACAACATCAGCTTAATATCCCTCATAATTCATTAACCATAAGCACATTACGAATGACATTTGGCCGAGCGCGACAGCCGGTCCCCTGTGTATCCGAGCCGGACGGACGGACACGGTAAATTGGTCGTGACGGGACACCTGACAACGTGTGCAGCCGGCATTTGCCGTGTGACGGCTTGCGGAACAACGGGTTGCTTGTCATGGCCTGCTACAGTTCCACAAACTTTACTGACCCGGTGGCCAAAGCTAGAACTAAGGTCTATTTTTATTTATTTATTTGTTTATTCATTTATTTATTTATTTATTCAGGTAATTAACAGCGTTACAAAACAGATATATCCTTAAAATTAACACCAATTACATAGCCAATAATAGATTACTCCAAGAGATCATTTTGTTATTAACATGTGTTTTAGTAAGGCAAAAAGAAGAAACGGACTCGTAGAAGCACAGCTGCTGTTATTATTTATTTATATATTTATTTTTTTTACTTTATGTAGATATGTTCATTCTATTACAGGCAACTAAGTTGTGTAATTCCAAGCAACCATAACGTCACTCCACTCATGGTTACATCAAGCAATTTATGGCAATGGAATAGCGACATAGAGAGACCGCCACACCACATGGAGAAATCACCATAAGATTATAGAGATTTAAGAAGTTAAGAGAAAAGCATCCGTGAAGAGCGGTTTTCGCAGAAGCATCTGAGGCCGTGCGTTATTCGCACATCGGGATCGATGTTATCGTATTATCATTACATTACATTATACTTTATTGCACAAAAACATAATACAGACACTTAATATTATTATTATTATGAGCCTGTAATATCCCACTGCTGGGCAAAGGCTTCTCAAAGACACTTAATAATGAAGAAAAAAAACATGTACAAAGGCGAGCTTATATCTAATAAGAGATCTCTTCCAGCAAACCTAGGATGGACAGGATTAATTAACAAAAGATAGACCTACATAATGTGCAAAAAGATAAATATTAAATTAATAGACTACTTACTAATGTACATACTTATACTTACTTACTTTATACTTTATTGCACAGAAAACATAATACAGGCACTTAATATTAGAAAAAACAAAAGGCATATAAAAAAATAAAAATATATAAATACATATAATCCTAAGTATATTAAGGTATTATCGTACGTTATCGTACGTACAGGTACGTTTATAATATGGAACTCTGTGTTAGATATATAGTTTGTAAGAAATTGCAGTGCCGTTACAGGGTCCATTGTCGGGACCTCCTTTAAGAATTCTACAACCATAATGTAGCAATAAATAAATTGGAATTTGGAATTTGGATCGTGCGGGTCGAGCAACATACGGCCGAGCCGGGTACTTGATGGGTATCGTTTCTATGTGGCATTTGTTTCGGGTGCTTCGGTGTTTCGTATGGTAGGTAGGTAGGTGGTAGGTCCAGGCTACTATCGCTACTCAATAGGCTTGCGTCTATCTAATAAATCTTTAGGAACAAGTTGAAGCACGATAAAATATGTGTTTTCTTTGGTTTTCTTCTATAATTGTATGTCTATTTCCTGCCTCTAAATTATCTTGTTGATGTACTATGTTTTGTTCAGTGAATAAACGTACCTATGTCTATGTCTATGATGTACAAAATGGCTTGAGATTCTCATGCCCGATGTCACCAACAGTAAGGGGTCACTTAGCTCTTTTTATTAGCTGTCTAGCGACTGTTTCTGAGGACTCTTAAAGTTAGGGGGTCCCCTAGTAGCCTAGATGACCCTTAAACTTAGGTCAAAGCGAAACAACCGGTAGGTGGCCTCTGAAAGGAAATTAAGTATCCCCTAAAGGTAGGAATGGTTGGTGATCGGCCATTACAATTGTATATTTCCAGCAGATAAATTTTATAAAGTTAATTTTTTGCAAAAAAAAGACAGCATTATTTTGATGGCACTTTTACATGACGTCACTCTGTCGTTATTTCATAGAAGAAAGGAACAAAAGTTCTTGTGTAGTAGAACTACTAGTAGTCGTAAAGCTGCGTCAGAGACCTCAATAAGGCAGCTTGATAATTTCTTATACTCAGCCACTAGCCCTTCACCTATCCCACAAATCGCACTGAGAAAGCGTGGTGGAGTATATCTTAATCTACTCGTATCCGAGTAAATTCCCATGCCCCTCGGTTACATATTACAGTGTCAAAAAGATTTAAAAAAAAAACATAACGCGTAGCACTGCTAGTGTGGGGCCAGAAGCAATGTATGTGCCTGTATGTAAATGTTTATGTTTATGCTACGAATGTGCCCAAACAGAAGAGAATTCCTTGAATTCTCCTTTTACGTTTCACAAACTTCAAAGTACTCAAGGGTTCGCATCGCTGACGAACATTACAGTCATATTCATGTGAATTACTCAAAGAATCTCGCGTCTAGACGACGAGAAACAATGAAATAGCTGAGAGGCGAGGAGGTGGCGGCGCGGTAGGCCTCCTTTGTGTCTCTCACAAAGTCGAAACTACCACAATATAATTCATCAAAGCCAGCCTGAATAAATAATGATACTGTGCTTGTATAAGTATGTCCTTTCATTGGAGTGCGTTATGAAAGAACGTAGAGTCGTCAGAATGATTTTGACTTTTTTGTTACTGGTGTAAGTCAAAATAAAATTAATACCGTTAATTTTATTTTGACTTACACCAGTAACATTCTGAAGATAGAACTGATAGAATTTTATACTAGTATTTTACAGAACTTAATTATGAATAGAACGAATGAACATTACCGTTTCGATAGCTAAAAAGTACTTATCCATTTTGACTAGGAATGCAATGGCCTATTATTTGTATGCTAGCCGGCTATTGCGTTCATCATCTGTCTCAGCCCTATTCTATATTTTGATTCGACTGGCGGAATTTCACTCTCCCTAAAAATATCTTTTGCCATCCTAACTGAGCAAGCTCATCCGTCGTGGCTTGATTTTGCGTACAGTGTTGACTAAGCAATGGAGCGTTAAAAAATAATCAGTTAATATTTAAGAAAAACATTTTTGATCTCATTTTGCCAGACATCTGGAACGATGCTTTTGATGTTGAAGTTTGATTATTCTGTCTTATTCCTTTGACGGCAGCCATTTGGAATTGAAGCAGGCACTTTATGTCTTGTTTGAAGCTAGCGGATATTGGGGTCAATTTTTTGTCTTAAGACTCAGGTGGGTGAAGGAGATTCTGATGCAAATTGGCCTTAATTCCATGGGGTAGTTTTGATTTAGAAGTATTTACTCTGTAGATACAATATTACGAGTACATACATTAGCATTTTAATAATATTGAAGTAGTAATAGAATGTAAATATGGTTTATCTTATTTTTATTGTTTTTTGATATTTTGAAGTAATTCTATAAGTAAAATTAGAATAAAATGGCTAAAAAAAATACAGTCATGCTCATGACTTTTCACCTACGGTGGCAGTGACTTAACTGTGTGTCATTTAAAAGTTTGATTATGGTAAATTATTCAATAGTACTTACCTATTTGTCCAAACTTTATCTGTAAGTATACATAACGAAGTACATAATCTAAATCCATAAATTCCATTAATAAACGCATGGATTTCAGCATTTCTAGGAATTTAATCATTAAAATACATTTTGGAATAATACCGGCTAAATAAAATATTTATACGCTACCAGTCTACTTACACGTCCAGTAAAAGCCACTTAAAAATCACTTCACACTCACACCACCAGCCCGCAAGTTGCAACAAAGTTCGTAACGCTTACACTCACATCTCGTAACGCTTGCTACAGCCGTCGTAACGACGCGCGCTACGCGGCGGCTACGAAGTGCGACTGCCTGAGTAAGTACGTTTTGTGACGTACCATCCGGGTCGAGGTCGCGACTCGCGCTGAGACACTACACTACTCATGACTGGGGTACCTAGACAAGTGTGCCGAATTGCCGATCGAAGTACCTGTCAAGTAGATCACGCGTAGGTATTAAATTAAAAACCCGCCCGGTAACAAAATAAAAAAGTGTTTTAATTCATAGTTCGTTTTCTTTCCATCTCACGTGTAATTAATTATTGACTAGGTTTTGGTTTGTTACAGATGGAACACCTGTCTGACCAGACAGATCGATATGATAAGATAATACTTTACAATTCTACAAAATATAAAGGGCAATGCCCATCCACCATAGTAACTTAAGCCCCGAGTGCCCACTCTTGAAAGTATCTAGATATGATTTATTGTATCCTTACCCTTTCAGTCAAGAGATTCTCATTCTCTTGGCCGAAAAGGAAAAAAATGACATTAAAATTAGGGGAAATTAAGTTCTCATCCCGTTGCAATAGACATTAATTGACGTCTTGGTAGTCAGTGTCAAAGTCAAGCACTATTTAGTGCTTCTAAGAGCAATAGGGACTATTCACTAACCTTTGAGTTTTAAAAAACTTCGGGTTTTCAAGATATAAACGATTTTTATTTAACGTGTTCATGGCGTGATTGTGATGAGATTCGGGTGCAATCAATCAATCAATTGAGAATTATCATCATTATTAGTAATTATCTAGTGGTTGGGCAGTCTTGGACGCCTACAATGGGCATGCTCCTTTACAATAAATACGGGTACCTATTACTCAATACTTAGTTGCAAAGAGAAACTCTGTAAATTGAAACTTGAATTGTAATGAATAACTACTTACATATTTGTTATTAAAGTGAATGTGTATTAGGAAGAATTATATAGACAACTTGACAATTTTGTGGAATGTAAAGTTTTGTATTGTGGGGTGTCTAGTCTAGGCGCCCGCCTAGAAGACATTGCGACGCGACGCGGCTGCACAATTGCTATAACAGAATCACAGGCGCATCAAAGTTAGACGTAACGCGCGCAGTGTGCTGCCCGTTCTACCTTCATATTATTTTTGTACACACACTTTTTGGATTTCTTTTCGTTTCCACGTCTCCTGTCTCAAAATTTGCAAAATTACTAAAATTAAAGTCTGTATACCGGATTTTGGGTTTCATTGGACCTCTAACGAAGCCCCATAGTGTCAGCAAAGACATGGGGCAAGACAGACAAAACGCGACGTTTAATTTATTTCCAAACGCAGCATTTACTTAGCAACCGGTGGCAGTAAAGCTGTTCCCCTCTGGCGACGAGTTTATAGGAGACACGACGACACACGAGCTATGTCCACGCCGTACGTACACACTTCGCTGGGATCCGGGCGGGCGGGTTTTTAATTTAATACCTACGCGTGATCTACTAGTTAATCAATCTGTCATAATGTCGGTCTAACATCATCTTAGGTTAATTTCGCCGATGTCACGTGTTTTGTAGTTTTGACTACCTACTTAATTATTCATGGCGTTGATTTGTAAAGTTACGCTCGACTCAGGGTCGATAGTTTACGTATCGCTGATGAAAAAAAATCCCTTGCATATTTTCATTCATAATCATAACTTAAGATTTTCCTGAAATTACCTATAGGCAGTAGGTAGGGCTGTGTAGGTTCTAAGTATTTTCTTCGGACGGACGTGATCAACTGCTCCCTAAGGTCCCTTTTAATAAATAGGTAATCGCTCTCAGTTCCGACAGTTGTCTCAGCTATGTGTTAATGTTTTTCAACCGACTTCAAAAAAGGAGGAGGTTCTCAATTCGACCCGTATGTTTTTTTTTTTTTTTTCTATGTTTGTTACGCGATTACTCCGCCAATTATGAACCGATTTGAACAAATCTTTTTTCGGCGTATAGGTAATACCTCAAGGGTGGTCCCATTGACACCAGGTCAGGATCTGATGATGGGATCCTGGAGAAATTGAGGGAACTCTTCAAATATTATAGGCAGACCTATAGTGATTTTTGTGTTTTTCATAATAAATCGTGCAAATGCACATGGTAAGCATAATATTGTGATGCGGAACTGCTGATGAAGACCACATATGGCCACCAGATCTGCTCAATACTAGGTACAAATATAATGCGTGGCTGACGGGCAGGCAACGCATAGCCTAAACCGGTGGACCTAGAGCCATGAAACTTTGTACAGAGGTTCCTTAGTAGCGTGGGGTAGCACTGAGATGGGATTTGACAAAATTAATTCCCCAAGAGTGGGGGGATAAGGGGTTACAGTTTGTATTAAACTCAATCTAATCAAATAGGGTTTGTGGAAGTCGGTTTTTTCTAAAGTTTACTTTTTGTTTCAATTATAACCTGTTACCATCATGTATATTGTATACCAAACATTTCACCCGGTACATCGCCCGGACCAAAACGTATCGAGTGGAGGAAAGAAAAACAAAGTTGCTGATAAAATCGTTGTTAAAATCATAGTAAAAGTTGCTAAGAATGACGACGTTCCTAACAACCCAACCCCTTAAAATATGAATACACCTTCCTGTTACACTCTGTATTTACATGTTCGCCCCTTCGCTTTGCTTGTTCGTTCATTTGTGTTCACGATAGGCTCATCAGCATCAGATAGTGAGAAAACTAATCATTTTATGCAACATCTTTGTGCCGCGCGTAATCAGCTTACGTATCTTAATTAAAGTGTTTGGGTTTCGGCTGGTCTTAACAAAGCCTTCGATTAAAGAGGAGTACAATCACGTACAATGCCCTATAATCTTTTAAGAGATGTGACAAATTGATTAGATATTCATAGTTTTTTTGTGTCGAAACAAAATAGAATACGAGCTGCATGCTGCAAGTATTTTTAATGTCGTTTTATACCTAAGCTGTATGACAAGTATTTTAATAATCGATCAAGTGCGTGCGAGTCGGACTCTCACACGCACCATCGTACAAGAAACAAGTTCCTGACAATTAAATTTACGAGAATATATTCAATCTTCATCTCTTGATTTTGCTATCCAAAATATCTCAGGCGCTATTAAGTATATTGAAATTTACTTAATACTATTTAATTGTAAACCATTGAACTACTATTACTAGCGTATTAATGGTAGCTCAATACGTAATGGTAACTCAATGTTGTAAACAGCCTAATTTATTCTTGTATTTCAGTATTTGTTGCTGCAGCGGTAACAGGTACCCGATACACATTGTTTCTAGCAATTTCGTACGGTTATTGCCCACCGTCCACCTCCTCCTTCCGCTCGTTCTCCTGGCCGCAAAAGAAAAATATTTGACAATAAAATTAGGGGAAGCTAAGCTTTCATCCCTTGCAATAGATAGTCTTGGTGTCACCTGTCATGCACCCTATGGGGGGTGTTAGTATAGTATAAGGGGTCCCATTAACTAAGGTTATGCGAAACAACCGCTAGGAGACCAGTGAAAGGAAATAGTCCCCTAAAATTTTTGGTGCAATCTGCCATCTCACGCAACCTGTCCGAAGTTTAGCCCTCTATACGCGATGACAGCTAACACAGCTAATGGGGAGCCAATATGTAAAGTTAGGCTTACTGTTACTGATAGAAGGGCCCTACTGACTGGTGTTGCTCTCTGACTGGAACTGACTGGAAGGGATGTTGTTGGGTACAATAAAAGTACATGTGTTGGATTTTCTGTTTATTTATTTACAGCTAGTCATATCACTTAACCTCTTTAACTTGAAGACCTGAAACAAAGAGAAAATATAAATTAATAGATAGGTATATATTTTTCATAAAATTAAAACTAAAATGGGCAAAAGATCTGTCCCATTTTATAACTAGATGCAAGGCTTCCAAACATTATACACAGCAGCAGCAATGTGCTGTCACTCTCGTCACACAGACTGAATGCTAAATCGAGTTTGTGAATCACATAAAATGGTCCTCTATATTTAGAAAATGCATCAAAGAGATCAAAAATTCTCAGCAGGTCCAAAATTGTAAACATGACAAAAATCAGAGACTCTTATCTCAATAATTCTTACATTTATAGAAAAAAGTAGAAGCAAGTGAACCCTAAAGTGACTGTTTTCATTCACTGAACCTGAGAACAATAATTTGAGATTCCCATGAATTCTCCAACCCTGGGAAATATTAGTAATAAGTATAATTATTGTTAGCTATATTTTACCACCAGATGGTTTTCAGTTAAAACCAGAGATTTATTCAACTCAAAAGTAATTTTCAAACCGTACTTCCATGAAACATTTCAGCAGTCGTGAAACAGGCCAACATAATGTTTATGAATGTTGTGCAAGTGAACCTAGGGCATGGATTATAAATTAATAGAGGTCCTTAACAAGTAAAACTCGCTTGCCTTTGTATATTGATTTTCTGTTTTGTGGAGTAAAATGTGAATGTAAATGTAGCCCATTAATGTCCCCACCGAACAATAAAGAAATTACGAATTACCAACCTGGGGGCAAGCTCTGCTTTAGCTTCTCTGCCTTCTCCTTGTCGGTGATGACGAGCGTGTAAAGGAAGCGCGAGCAGCGAACCTTGAACTTGACATTCTCGGGGTTCTTCTTTATCTTGACAGCTGGAATGTGTGAAAACAATGTTATTATAATCAATAATATCAGGACATTGGGGGACAGCTCATGACTATGTAAAATACTTGGGTTGCTCCACCCAACACATTCTCCTGCTAAGAGCAAGAAAATATTCTAAAAACATTATTATCCAGGTTGTCGCGAGAGGCCCTGACCAAATTGTGGACTTTTAAATACACTTAACACTGGCAATATGAACTCCAGAAGAGGTCAGCATGCATTTATAAAAGAAGAAGCAATTGCACCCATACATTTAGACCACTTTCTTCACTTCAACACTTCTCTACTTCACCATTACAGATCTTGTATTGTTAACTAATGGTCAAGTTGTAGCCAGTGGTTTGTCTGTATTCAAATGACCCCTTAATCATACAGAAACCAAACAAGGAAATAATAGCCTCAAACATCAATATTGGACAATAACTGACAGAGAATAACTGAAGAGAAAAATTTGGTTTGATAAGGGGGCACCAAGGAAAAAAAAACCTAGTAAATTTTTCGCCGTGAGACAATCTGGGGCTTCCGCCCCCTTATCGACACTCTGACCTAAGCATTCCTAAATGACACAAGATGTTCTGATGTTCTCCCTTCAGTGTTTTTACACACAAACACAAAAACAACCTCTATGAAAAGGCAACTTACATTTGGCATCTTTCCTGCGCGCCTTCAGGAGGAAGTCCTTGATGTCCTTGATTTCACGCGGCTGTGAAAAGAGAGTAAATCATTCACTACACTACAAAAACGCAAGTCGATAGGTAGTGGACAAGAAGGTTGGTAAATGGGACAGGTAGAATTGCTGCATTTTTAACATGGTTTCGATGGCTTGAAGGAACCAGAGCATCGATGGAAGCCGTGTCTTACCAGAAAGCAATTGTTTTTAGTCGATAAACAACATAACATCATAGGTTACTTACCATGTTAATAGCCGATACTGAGTTTCACGTACTGAAATAAAAACAAACGGTTTTCAGTAAATATTGATATCACACAGCGTGGAGGAAGATGGGGAATCGTTTGTAGTCATCAAATGTTGCAAATCATTCACTATTTACACGATTTTAATGGATTTTTGCTTCAGTAAATAGAAAATCCAACACAATCTCACCTGTCAAACTTCGTAAAGAGTTTTGACACTGACGTTTTCGTGACAGTAAAGCTAAGGTGTTGCCATAAGAAAATAGGACCATGTTCGAGATAAGTAAGGTTATTAAAAAATCGACACGCGATCGATCGACAACAGTATCGATCGAGCGAGTGTCGTGTTGATAATAAACTGAGTATAATCGTATCTGAGGCACAGAAGAGATAATAGTACTCCGTCTGAGGTAGGGAAGGAGGTCAAAATAGGCCAATTCTCGTTTCTATACCAAAGTCGAATTAGATTAGTGGGAGGTGGTTCGTCTTTTAATAAGCCAAGGACCAATCGCGAAGGTCTTTGCCTATTGAAAGACGAAGCTCCTCCCATTTGAATACGCATTGAGAGTCGGAGTCTATTAATCGGCCTCCAGTTATTTTTCTCGTTGAGGCTCTAGATACTAGGTACCTACATAATGAGTATCCAGCTCCTCTCGTTTTTTGGGAGTGTCGGTAAAAAGAAACAAGTGTCTCATTGATGTATCCTATTTAATTTTTCATTGTCAAATACTTACTCCAACTTATTCCACAAATACAATTATTAATTATTACGTTAATTCTCAAACCAATCAGTCCGTTGTGTGTTGCATTATCATGAAGACAGTTTTTAATTTGGCGTCTTATCATCTCTTATTCTAGGACCATTTACCAATCATGTACTTATACTTAATTAAAATCATGTTGCTTACACACTGCACAACCATTAAGACATTTATCAATATTAATTGGAGACTTTCGTATAAAAATAAATTAATCACTATGTACACTATTGTAAAGGTCACCGTCTATCTATCCTATATTTATTTACTGGATGCGTCATTCTAACTTATTTACAAAATTGATCGATTGAAATGCATTCGAGTAAGAA
>CAUOQF010000202.1:0-36248 GCA_963457715.1 Argyresthia albistria | reverse complement strand
TTAATTTATAATAATCCATGCCCTAGGTTCACTTGCACAACATTCATAAACATTATGTTGGCCTGTTTCACGACTGCTGAAATGTTTCATGGAAGTATGGTTTGAAAATTACTTTTGAGTTGAATAAATCTCTGGTTTTAACTGAAAACCATCTGGTGGTAAAATATAGCTAACAATAATTATACTTATTACTAATATTTCCCAGGGCTGGAGAATTCCTGGGAATCTCAAATTATTGTTCTCAGGTTCAGTGAATGAAAACAGTCACTTTAGGGTTCACTTGCTTCTACTTTTTGCTATAAATGTAAGAATTATTGAGATAAGAGTCTCTGATTTTTCTCATGTTTAGAATTTTGGACCTGCTGAGAATTTTTGATCTCTTTGATGCATTTTCTAAATATAGAAGACCATTTTATGTGATTCACAAACTCGATTTAGCATTCAGTTGGTGTGACGAGAGTGACAGCACTTTGCTGCTGCTGTGTATGTTTGGAAACCTTGCATCTAGTTATAAAATGGGACAGATCTTTTGCCCATTTTAGTTTTAATTTTATGAAAAATATATACCTATCTATTAATTTATATTTTCTCTTTGTTTCAGGTCTTCAAGTTAAAGAGGTTAAGTGATATGACTAGCTGTAAATAAATAAACAGAAAATCCAACACATGTACTTTTATTGTACCCAACAACATCCCTTCCAGTCAGTTCCAGTCAGAGAGCAACACCAGTCAGTAGGGCCCTTCTATCAGTAACAGTAAGCCTAACTTTACATATTGGCTCCCCATTAGCTGTGTTAGCTGTCATCGCGTATAGAGGGCTAAACTTTGGACAGGTTGCGTCTGGGTTGCGTGAGATGGCAGATTGCACCAAAAATTTTAGGGGACTATTTCCTTTCACTGGTCTCCTAGCGGTTGTTTCGCATAACCTTAGTTAATGGGACCCCTTATACTATACTAACACACCCCATAGGGTGCATGACAGGTGACACCAAGACTATCTATTGCAAGGGATGAAAGCTTAGCTTCCCCTAATTTTATTGTCAAATATTTTTCTTTTGCGGCCAGGAGAACGAGCGGAAGGAGGAGGTGGACGGTGGGCAATAACCGTACGAAATAGCTAGAAACAATGTGTATCGGGTACCTGTTACCGCTGCAGCAACAAATACTGAAATACAAGAATAAATTAGGCTGTTTACAACATTGAGTTACCATTACGTATTGAGCTACCATTAATACGCTAGTAATAGTAGTTCAATGGTTAATAATTAAGTAAATTTCAATATACTTAATAGCGCCTGAGATTTTTTTGATAGCAAAATCAAGAGATGAAGATTGAATATATTGTCAGGAACTTGTTTCTTGTACGATGGTGCGTGTGAGAGTCCGACTCGCACGCACTTGATCGCTTATTAAAATACTTGTCATACAGCTTAGGTATAAAACGACATTAAAAATACCTGCAGCATGCAGCTCGTAATCTATTTTAGTTTCGACACAAAAAATCTATGAGTAATTATGATCAATTTGTCACATCTCTTAAAAGATTATAGGGCATTGTACTTGATTGTACTCCTCTTTTATCGAAGGCTTTGTTAAGACCAGCCGATACCGAAACACTTTAATTAAGATACGTAAGCTGATTACGCGCGGCACAAAGATGTTGCATAAAATGATTAGTTTTCTCACTATCTGATGCTGATGAGCCTATCGTGAACACAAATGAACGAACAAGCAAAGCGAAGGGGCGAACATGTAAATACAGAGTGTAACAGGAAGGTGTATTCATATTTTAAGGGGTTGGGTTGTTAGGGACGTCGTCATTCTTAGCAACTTTTACTATGATTTTAACAACGATTTTATCAGCAACTTTGTTTTTCTTTCCTCCACTCGATACGTTTTGGTCCGGGCGATGTACCGGGTGAAATGTTTGGTATACAATATACATGATGGTAACAGGTTAAAAACATTAACACATAGCTGAGACAACTGTCGGAACTGAGAGCGATTACCTATTTATTAAAAGGGACCTTAGGGAGCAGTTGATCACGTCCGTCCGAAGAAAATACTTAGAACCTACACAGCCCTACCTACTGCCTATAGGTAATTTCAGGAAAATCTTCAGATCTTAAGTTATGATTATGAATGAAAATATGCAAGGGATTTTTTTTTGTCATCAGCGATACGTAAACTATCGACCCTGAGTCGAGCGTAACTTTACAAATCAACGCCATGAATAATTAAGTAGGTAGTCAAAACTACAATACACGTGACATCGGCGAAATTAACCTAAGATGATGTTAGACCGACATTAAGATAGATTGATTAACTAAAACGGATCCCAGCGAAGTGTGTACGTACGCCGCCGTGGACATAGCTCGTGTGTCGTCGTGTCTCCTATAAACTCGTCGCCAGAGGGGAACAGCTTTACTGCCACCGGTTGCTAAGTAAATGCTGCGTTTGGAAATAAATTAAACGTCGCGTTTTGTCTGTCCTGCCCCACAATACAAAACTTTACATTCCACAAAATTGTCAAGTTGTCTACATAATTCTTCCTAATACACATTCACTTTAATAACAAATATGTAAGTAGTTATTCATTACAATTTAAGTTTCAATTTACAGAGTTTCTCTTTGCAAATAAGTATTGAGTAATAGGTACCCGTATTTATTGTGAAGGAGCATGCCCATCGTAGGCGTCCAAGACTGCCCAACCACTAGATAATTACTAATAATGATGATAATTCTCAATTGATTGATTGATTGCACCCGAATCTCATCACAATCACGCCATGAACACGTTAAATAAAAATCGTTTATATCTTGTAAACCCGAAGTATTTTTAGACTTAAAGGTTAATGAATAGTCCCTATTGCTCTTAGAAGCACTTAATAGTGCTTGACTTTGACAGTGACTACCAAGACGTCAATTAATGTCTATTGCAACGGGATGAGAACTTAATTTCCCCTAATTTTAATGTCATTTTTTTCCTTTTCGGCCAAGAGAATGACAATCTCTTGACTGAAAGGGTAAGGATACAATAAATCATATCTAGATACTTTCAAGAGTGGGCACTCGGGGCTTAAGTTACTATGGTGGATGGGCATTGCCCTTTATATTTTGTAGAATTGTAAAGTATTATCTTATCATATCGATCTGTCTGGTCAGACAGGTGTTCCATCTGTAACAAACCAAAACCTAGTCAATAATTAATTACACGTGAGATGGAAAGAAAACGAACTACGAACGAAAACACTTTTTGATTTTTATTTAGTTACCGGGCGGGTTTTTAATTTAATACCTACGCGTGATCTACTTGACAGGTACTTCGATCGGCAATTCGGCACACTTGTCTAGGTACCCCAGTCATGAGTAGTGTAGTGTCTCAGCGCGAGTCGCGACCTCGACCCGGATGGTACGTCACAAAACGTACTTACTCAGGCAGTCGCACTTCGTAGCCGCCGCGTAGCGCGCGTCGTTACGACGGCTGTAGCAAGCGTAGCGAGCGTTACGAGATGTGAGTGTAAGCGTTACGAACTTTGTTGCAACTTGCGGGCTGGTGGTGTGAGTGTGAAGTGATTTTTAAGTGGCTTTTACTGGACGTGTAAGTAGACTGGTAGCGTATAAATATTTTATTTAGCCGGTATTATTCCAAAATGTATTTTAATGATTAAATTCCTAGAAATGCTGAAATCCATGCGTTTATTAATGGAATTTATGGATTTAGATTATGTACTTCGTTATGTATACTTACAGATAAAGTTTGGACAAATAGGTAAGTACTATTGAATAATTTACCATAATCAAACTTTTAAATGACACACAGTTAAGTCACTGCCACCGTAGGTGAAAAGTCATGAGCATGACTGTATTTTTTTTAGCCATTTTATTCTAATTTTACTTATAGAATTACTTCAAAATATCAAAAAACAATAAAAATAAGATAAACCATATTTACATTCTATTACTACTTCAATAATATTAAAATGCTAATGTATGTACTCGTAATATTGTATCTACAGAGTAAATACTTCTAAATCAAAACTACCCCATGGAATTAAGGCCAATTTGCATCAGAATCTCCTTCACCCACCTGAGTCTTAAGACGAAAAAATTGACCCCAATATCCGCTAGCTTCAAACAAGACATAAAGTGCCTGCTTCAATTCCAAATGGCTGCCGTCAAAGGAATATGACAGAATAATCAAACTTCAACATCAAAAGCATCGTTCCAGATGTCTGGCGAAATGAGATCAAAAATGTTTTTCTTAAATATTAACTGATTATTTTTAACGCTCCATTGCTTAGTCAACACTGTACGCAAAATCAAGCCACGACGGATGAGCTTGCTCAGTTAGGATGGCAAAAGATATTTTTAGGGAAAGTGAAATTCCGCCAGTCGAATCAAAATATAGAATAGGGCTGAGACAGATGATGAACGCAATAGCCGGCTAGCATACAAATAATAGGCCATTGCATTCCTAGTCAAAATGGATAAGTACTTTTTAGCTATCGAAACGGTAATGTTCATTCGTTCTATTCATAATTAAGTTCTGTAAAATACTAGTATAAAATTCTATCAGTTCTATCTTCAGAATGTTACTGGTGTAAGTCAAAATAAAATTAACGGTATTAATTTTATTTTGACTTACACCAGTAACAAAAAAGTCAAAATCATTCTGACGACTCTACGTTCTTTTACAACGCACTCCAATGAAAGGACATACTTATACAAGCACAGTATCATTATTTATTCAGGCTGGCTTTGATGAATTATATTGTGGTAGTTTCGACTTTGTGAGAGACACAAAGGAGGCCTACCGCGCCGCCACCTCCTCGCCTCTCAGCTATTTCATTGTTTCTCGTCGTCTAGACGCGAGATTCTTTGAGTAATTCACATGAATATGACTGTAATGTTCGTCAGCGAGGCGAACCCTTGAGCACTTTGAAGTTTGTGAAACGTAACAATTCAAGGAATTCTCTTCTGTTTGGGCACATTCGTAGCATAAACATAAACATTTACATACAGGCACATACATTGCTTCTGGCCCCACACTAGAGTGCTACGCGTTATGAAATTATCTTTTTGACACTGTAATATGTAACCGAGGGGCATGGGAATTTACTCGGATACGAGTACTCCACCACGCTTTCTCAGTGCGATTTGTGGGATAGGTGACGGGATAGTGGCTGAGTATAAGAAATTATCAAGCTGCCTTATTGAGGTCTCTGACGCAGCTTTACGACAACTAGTAGTTCTACTACACAAGAACTTTTGTTCCTTTCTTCTATGAAATAACGACAGAGTGACGTCATGTAAAAGTGCCATCAAAATAATGCTGTCTTTTTTTTGCAAAAAATTAACTTTATAAAATTTATCTCCTGGAAATATACAATTGTAATGGCCGATCACCAACCATTCCTACCTTTAGGGGCTACTTTATTTCCTTTCAGAGGCCACCTACCGGTTGTTTCGCTTTGACCTAAGTTTAAGAGTCCTCAGAAACAGTCGCTAGACAGCTAATAATCGGTTAAGTGCGGGTCGGTATCGCACACGAAGGGTATCGCCATCGTACAACAAATCAAAAGCACTCAAAACAATAAAAAAATAAACAAAGAAAATTTAAAAAGTTTATGCCTTCACGAGATTTGAACCGACGACCTCCGGATTGAGAGTCTACATCATACCGCACCGGCTAACCACAACCATGTGGGTTGACCCGAAATATGCTATCATATTTAAATGTGTAGTATATTGTGTCTATGACATGGTTGCTATGACAATAAATAAACAGTTTCAGTCAAGATCTCCATTTTGAAATGCGTAAGTGTATCTAAACACGTCTCTTGTATCGGGGCCCCCTTTAATTTGCAATATCTCTCATATTTCAGTATTTGTGGTTGGTGCGGCAACAGATATACACATTCTGTGAAAATTTCAGCTTTCTAGCTATTACGGTTCGTGCAGACGGACCCGGTGACAGACAGGACGGACGGACGGACGGACGGACAGACGGACAGCGAAGTCTCAGTAATAGGGTCCCGTTTGGCACCCTTCGGGTACGGTACCCTAATAAAAAGAGCTAAGTGACCCCTTACTGTTGGTGACATCGGGCATGAGAATCTCAAGCCATTTTGTACATCATAGACATAGACATAGACATACGTTTATTCACTGAACAAAACATAGTACATCAACAAGATAATTTAGAGGCAGGAAATAGACATGAAATTATAGAAGAAAACCAAAGAAAACACATATTTTATCGTGCTTCAACTTGTTCCTAGAGATTTATTAGATTACCTTGGACGCAAGCCTATTGAGTAGCGATAGTAGCCTGGACCTACCACCTACCTACCTACCATACGAAACACCGAAGCACCCGAAACAAATGCCACATAGAAACGGACACCCATCAAGTACCCGACTCGGCCGTATGTTGCTCGACCCGCACGATCCAAATTCCAAATTCCAAATTATTTATTGCTACATTGTGGTTGTAGCATTCTTAAAGTAAGGAGGTCCCGACAATGGACCCTGTCAGGGCACTGCAATTTCTTACAAACTATATATCTAACACAGAGTTCCATATTATAAACGTACCTGTACATACGATAATACCTTAGTATACTTAAGAATATATGTATTTTTATTTTTTTATATGCCTTTGTACATGTTTTTTCTAATATTAAGTGTCTGTATTATGTTTTCTGTGCAATAAAGTATAAAGTAAGTATAAGTATGTACATTAGTAAGTAGTCTATTAATTTAATATTTATCGATGTGCACGTATATGTAGGTCTATCTTTTGTTAATAAATCCTATCCATCCTAGGTTTGCTGGAAGAGATCTCTTATTAGATATAAGCTCGCCTTTGTACATGTTTTTTTTTCATTAGTGTCTGTATTATGTTTTTGTGCAATAAAGTATAATGTAATGTAATGACAATACGATAACATCGATCCCGATGTGCGAATAACGCACGGCCTCAGATGCTTCTGCGAAAACCGCTCTTCACGGATGCTGTTCTCTTAACTTCTTAAATCTCTATAATCTTATGGTGATTTCTCCATGTGGTGTGGCGGTCTCTCTATGTCGCTATTCCATTGCCATAAATTGCTTAATGTAACCATGAGTGGAGTGACGTTATAGTTGCTTGGAATTACACAACTTAGTTGCCTGTGTAAGCGTACCTTTCGGTCAGCAACAAATATCACCGATGTGCAGTGCCACAACTTAACTGCGGCGTCAATGGCATACGGATGACATTTCATTCTGGCGACCTCCGCGCCGACCGACCACATCGACCCGTTCAATAACTCCAGGGCCTCCTTCAGAAACTGCATTCTCAAATACTTTACATAACCGGAACAATAAACTAAGCAACATATTATATCATTATATAGAAATATATTTATTGCATATCTATTTATATATATATATATATATATATATATATATATATATGACGGGGAACGGGTAGAATAGAGCACGGCTCCAAATGACAATCAGATACTTGTGGGCGTTTCTAGTGGGAGATCAAGCAATGAGTGAACACATATTCGATCCATTCACAGTTTATTATCACTTTTACTAGTCTTTGGTTACAGTAACGTATAGCTCCGATTTAACAATGGTTATCATAGCACGACACAATGGATGTTACTTATCTCGATTAGGAAACGTGGCGAGTTCAGTGCAGAGCTGGCCCAAGTTGTCACTTCGATGAGATCCCAACGAAAAGTGCGCTGCCGGGCATCTTGTCCCGCCATCTTCATTCACCAAAACCCGCGCTTTCATAAAACACGAGCTTCTATTGACCAAAGCCTCTGATTGGTCAAGCCTTACACGTGTACCAATCGTACCACACAATAATGTTGCCAGCTCCGCAAAGACCACGCCCTAGCCTAGACTAGACTAGACGTTTCCCAATGAATTTGAACGCAAACACAAACGAACATCGAACTATAACATTCGTTACGAACTTCACAATTTCTGAACGAACAACGGTGTAGTGTGGTGACGCCCTCATCCCTATTATGGATACCTATGATATTACGTATGACTACAAATATAGATCAGTCTAAAACTAAGCGTTGTTTGATTGAGAAGTGTCAAGTCCTTACATGGCGACCTCGCCAGGCGCCGCACTTTTGCATTGCGTCGCAGTTGCAAGTGTTGGCGTTAAAACTATAAAATAGTGAAATGTAAAACTTTAAAGTATAATAGACATTAAAAATGAAGGACTGGGCCTGTGTGCTAGGTTTTGCCTTTATAGTTATCGTTTGCACCGGGATCTTCGTATCAGGCTTCTATTCGGTAGTGCGAGAGTTCATTCAAATACACCGTGATCAATAAATAAACACAAAAACATCATCATGGGAAAAACACAGTCAAAAGAAGAAATTATAATCGCCCAGAATGCAGCTGGAGGATCGAACAACGCATCCATAGAAGAAATAAAAATGCATCTGAGCACCACAAACATGATTCTTGGTGCTATGGTGTTTGTGTTGCTGCTGGCCGGATGTTTTTTTGTACTTAAACTGTACAAGGGTTGCCACAAACAGATGATTAGAAGAGAACTTAACAGCGGCTACCTACGGCGTTCGGTCTACCATAAGGATCGAAGGGAAAATGGTTCAGAGCAGGTCTAATGCAGAACGGAAGATAAGAAGTGCGTTAAATAGGCAGTGCGTATTTCGTGATAAATAAGTGAACTGCGTATGTGAGTTAAAACAGTGAGCAAAATAAAATCGTTATTTGGTGCATCGAGACTGTGCGAACACGATACGCGTCGACGAATATGGAAGCTTGAGACATTCCGTTACCAATAAGGAGAGATGAGTGTTAGCATGGACTTGAGGTACTTTAGGGTATACTATTTTTAGATAAGGTATATAAAGTGAAATTCTAATTTACTTGTGAAGTAAATACATTTATTATTTTTGTGACGTGATAGAATGACAGATAAGCTTAGTGATATTTTAGATAAATTAAAATCATTAAGAGAAAGGCTAGTAAAACTAAATAAGAGTAAAAGAACTCCAGAAGCTCTGGATAAAGGTTTTAATGAAGCTTCACAGCATTATGCAGAATATATAAAATGTTCGAATACAATAGACGAACAAATAGACAGTGAGGAAATTAAGGGTTCCGATTTAATACAAATAAAGGAAATATGTATAAGAATTAATACAACATATACACAAATTCAGGAATTTTGTTCAAAGATTTTAAGCGAAGATACAAAAATGGCTGAGAAATTCGATTTAAAAACCGCTGTAGCTTTGTTGCCAATCATTGACAACAGCGAAAAGTCAGTTAAACAGTTAATATCGGCAATTGATATGTATTCTTCAATGTTACAAAATGATGGTAAGCTGACGTTGATAAATTTCGTCCTTAAAACGCGGCTTTCGGAAAGCGCGAAACTTAGGCTGTCGAGTAACTATGACTCTGTTTCAGGATTAATTTTGGACATGAAAAAACATTTACTCGTACAAAAATCATCTACAGCTCTACAGCAGAGATTATCCCGTGCGACCCAGAACCAGAAAAATATTGAAGACTATGGTAAGGAGATTGAAAATCTGTTCGTTGACCTGACTGTTTCGCAAGCCGAAGGAGATACGGCAAAGTATGAAATTCTGAAGCCAATTAATGAAAAGCAAGCCATAAAGAGATTTTCAGACGGATTGCGAAATGGTCACCTCAGTACTATAATTTCAGCTAGGAATTATACAACGTTAAAGGATGCAATTCGTGCAGCCAAGGACGAGGAGATGTCCTCGGGATCGACCGTTGGTCACGTTATGCAGTATGAGCATGGTAAAAGACAGGTTTACCAGCATTTTCAGCGTGGACAGAGAAGGGGGTATTCCCGCGGAAGAGACGGTTACTACAGTAATCGTAGGGGTCCAGCGGATCAGCAGTCGCGTGGACACCCTACTACTAATCGAGGACGCAGCCAGGGTCATAATCCCAGGTATTTTAACAGAAGCGGAAGAGGTAGGTACTACCCTAATTATTCAAATCGGGGTCATCAGGTAAATCATGCCGAATACCAGTACCAAGGCACGTCGGGAGGACACGCGCCAGAACAATCGGTACAAAATGAACACATGAATAACTCAACGTTTTTTCGAGGCTCATGAAAGTATATGTGCGTATAATAATTATAATAATGTCGAGTTAGATACCCATAATCAGCGATATAATTGGCTTGTAGATACAGGAGCGTCGCTGAGCGCCATCAAGTATGAGAAATTGAGACATCTTGACGTTCCACTCCATATTTGTAAGGTAAGAATAAATGGAGTGTGCGGAGAACTTTATTCGGAAGGCTTTGTTTATCTAACGCTTGTCTCAAATGGTAAAGAGTTTATACACAAGTTCCATGTGTTTAAGAACTTGTGCTGTAAAAGTGATGGAATTTTAGGACAGGATTTTATAGGTAAATACAAAGGCATCATAGACTATGAATTAAATAAATTTTCATTAAAAATTTGTAATGAACGGGTTTATATTCCGTTACGTATGGGTAACATTGGCCACAATAGTTACGTAATAGTACCATCTCGATCGGAGTCAATACACTTCGTGACAACTACCATGAATGAGGAATGTGTAGTTTATCCGTGTCAACTAAGTGAAGGAGTGTTTATGGCAGGGCTAGTAGTGAATCCGGTGAATGGTAAAATACCAATTAAAATATTAAATACTAGGGAATCCGACATTAAATTAAGTTATTTCAAACCAAAGGTAGGTTCATTGGCAGATTATGATGTGATGAACTTTGAAAAGACAGTTAAAAATTCGGAACGTGTGAAAAGAGTATTTACTGAGTTGAAATTAAATGATTTGAACGAAGAGGAACGATTGCAGATAGAACAAATATGTGCTAAATATTCTGATATTTTTCATTTAGAGGGAGACAAATTGACTACCACGAATATTTTTGAACAAAAAATACAGTTAAAACCAAATACAGACCCGGTATACACCAAACAATATCGGTTACCGAAATTCCAATCAGGTGAAATTAGGAAGCAACTAGATAAGATGTTAGAGGATGACGTCATAGAGGAAACCAAGAGCCCGTGGTCGAGCCCTATCTTATTAGTTCCTAAAAAGGTAATTTCAGGAGAGAAAAAGTTTAGACTCGTAATAGACTATCGAAAATTAAATGAAAAAATTGTTGATGATAGATTCCCTTTACCAAACATTCTAGACATTTTAGATGCACTGTCAGGTTCGATCTATTTCACACATTTAGATTTATTTTCAGGTTACTATCAAGTAAAATTAGAAGAGAAGAGCAGGAAATGTACGGCATTCACTTATGACAAGCAATATCAAATGAAACGTATGCCTATGGGTTTAAAAATAAGTCCCAGTGCATTTTCTCGAGTTATGACAGTAGCTTTATCAGGATTGAATTATGACAAATGCTTAGTATATTTAGACGATTTAATTGTATTTGGAAGGAACTTAGCCATGCACAACAAAAATCTTATTAATGTATTTCACAGATTGAGAGAAGTAAACTTAAGACTAAATCCAAGAAAATGCGAATTTTTAAAGAAGGAAATTATGTATTTAGGACATGTAGTGACATCAGAAGGAGTGAAACCTGATCCAGGAAAAGTAAAAGCGTTGACAGATTACCCAGTACCCAAAACAGCAGATGAGCTGAAACGATTCGTAGCTTTTGGTAATTATTATAGGCGATTTATTCCAAAGTTTGGCGAAATAGTAGTACCACTAAACAAATTATGTAAAAAATATGCAACTTTTGTTTGGGATGGAAGTTGCCAAAAATCTTTCGAAAAATTAAGAGAGTCATTGTCAACAGAACCTATTTTACAATTTCCAGATTTTTCAGCAGAAAATGAATTTCAGTTACACACAGATGCATCAGGAATAGCTATAGGGTCAGTGTTAAGTAACAAAAATAAATTACCAATTGCTTACGCCAGTCGAAGTCTTAATAAGGCAGAACTAAATTATCCAACCATTGAGAAGGAACTTTTGGCAATAGTTTGGTCAGTAAACTATTTCAGGCATTATTTGTTAGGCAAAAAGTTCAGGATCTTTACAGATCACCGACCGCTCATATATTTATTTACCATGAACAATCCAAGTAGTAGACTTACGAAATTTAGATTAAAATTAGAAGAGTACGATTTTGACATAGAGTATATTAAAGGCAAAGAAAATGTGGCAGCAGATGCATTGTCAAGAGTAATATTAACATCAGATGACTTGAAAGGAATGAGTGCTGATGTTGTGAATGTTATGACGAGACGACAGAAAAGAGACCAAGAAGATAAGGACAACAAGCAGGATTTAGCGGATACTAACACTTTGAAGAATGAACGGTGTGTACAGCCGAACATTGTCGAAATGCTTAGCAAACCGAAAAATGCTGTCGAGTTGATATTTACAACAAGTAAAGAAATGGAAAGAATGAAAGATGATGCAAGTAATGATTTATTTTTGTACGACTCACAAAAATACACGATTTATACCTGCCCACTCTCTCGATCATGTATTACGCGAGACGTATACGTGAGAGAATTTGAGCAGTTTTGTAAGAGAATCAATGTAGAAGAGATTTATGTAATGAGAGATAAAAGTAATGAAAAATATATAAAATGGCTAGCCAATGATAATAGTAAAACTAAAAGTAAGAAAACAAGTAAATGGTCCGGACCACGAATTTTCGTAATAAAAGAAAAACAAAGAATTACCGACAAAGATGATAAGTTAGTAGTGTTAAATGATTTTCATATACTACCTACAGCAGGGCATGCAGGTAGACGGAGAATGATAAATAATATACGTAAGTATTATACATGGACAAAACTTGCGCAAGACGTCAATGATTATGTTTCAAAGTGTAGTAAGTGTCAAACACAGAAACACTCAATACCAGTCAAAGAGCCCATGGTTGTTACAACTACGGCAATTTCGGCATTTGACAAAATATATTTAGATATAGTGGGGCCTCTAGTTAAGGATTATTTTAATAAGACATATATTTTAACCATACAATGCGAGCTAACGAAGTTCGTAGAAGCATATTCATTAGAGAGTAAGGATGCTATTACGGTAGCAAGAGCGTTTATTGAAGGTTTTGTTCTTAGGTACGGTATCCCCAAGGAGATTGCAACGGACCGTGGCACTGAGTTTTTGAATTCAGTTTTGAACGAGGTATGTACTTTATTGAAGATATCACAATTGACATCGACAGCATACCATCATGAAACAATAGGTTCATTGGAAAATTCGCATAAAAATTTGAACAGTTTTCTAAGAATACAGACTAATAATGAACTTAAGGACTGGAGCACATGGGTGCCTTATTGGTGTTTTAGCTATAATACAAGTGTACATTCGTCAACTAAATTTACACCCCATGAACTTGTTTTTGGAAAAGTATGTAATGTTCCAAGTAATTTAGTAAAACCGGTAGAACCGTTGTATAATTGTGAAAATTATCCATCCGTAATCAAGTATAGAATACAGAAAACACAGGAACAAGCTAGGAAAAATTTGATCCAATCAAAAATTGTAAGAACAGATAAAGCTAATCAAACTTGTAGAAGTGTAACATATAAACCTAATGACTATATTCTGTTAAAAAATGAAACAACAAACAAATTTCAAAATGTGTATAATGGTCCATATGTAGTGTTGGAAGATTTGTCACCAAATGTTAAGATAATTAAAGATGGAAAGGTAGACATTGTACATAAGAACAGAACTAAGATGTTCGTTAAATAGAATGTAATCAGTAAACTTAGTATATAAGTAACTACGTATAATCAATATATATTAAACTGTATAATCACTATAATGAAACAAAAAATAATGTAATCTTATTTTTTTTTCTCAATTGGATGGGTGGTGTAGTGTGGTGACGCCCTCATCCCTATTATGGATACCTATGATATTACGTATGACTACAAATATAGATCAGTCTAAAACTAAGCGTTGTTTGATTGAGAAGTGTCAAGTCCTTACAACGGTCTACATGAGTCTATGCCATTTGCGTGACATTTCGGAACGCAATCTTGTTGTTTATTTGTCCGACTCCACCACTCTCCGACACGGCCATTCTGACATATCACGCGTCCACGCGTGAGGAGGTACCTGAGGACAATAGATTTCCGGAGAGTAAACTGTCACTCGGCCAACCTGACCAAAGGGATACGTGTGGGCAACTAGCTCTGATACCCGATAGCAATATTACATCCATCAATTATTTAGAAACCAAATTATAGTCAGTCATAAAATAAGAATCATTTTAACTAGAACTGAACAGATCCAAACCAAAACAAGATTAATCCTTGCATCTCATTTCTATGTGAACAGCTGATCTTAACACCATAACCTCTATCCGGTTACACCAACAGTGACCTCCATCCGGTCATCCACTCACCAAGGACCTCTATCCGGTCATGGTCGTGTCACCTCCATCCGGTAACAGCATCAGATCACCACACCTCAACAGCAACTGCACGCCACCGTCAATCAAGGTGGCCGCACTGCAACAGGAAGATCAGGTCCCGAATGGTCCGACCCTTTTACGCCTACGTCTACAGTTGCTGCGGGCTATTGGCATCACTCACATCCATCATACTCAGCTAATGAAAATTAAGTATCAAACTTTAATGATCATAAAACTTATTAGGTTCTGTTCAATTCAGTTCATTTCCAATCAAAGTTACATCACTCTCTATACAATTCATCTTCTAAGTATTCACAGGCGAAAATATCTGAAGGTTTTCAACGATTTTTTTCTCATTTTCATTATCGATTTGGTTTATCTCTGTACAGATCAACTCAATCAATTATTTACATCACACACATTGCCACGCTTAGTCAAACACACAAGGTGTAGCACAATACGTAGTCGCCTCTCTCGAGCGACTCACAAGACTCCCTGTGCCTCAATCGAGCACAACCCTAATGGCAACGCCTCCATCCAGCGATCCATCTGCAGTGCCTCCATCGAGCACAAAGTACGCTTTCGCCTATATCGAGCTAGAGCATACTATCATCGCAACATACATACTCAGCACCTCCCTCGAATGCTATGCAAGCTAAGCAATATGTGGACAAGGCCCAGCGACCTCTTCAGTTTTCAGGATCATCAGACTCAACATCAGAAATAACCACGCAACCTTCAGGCATTTTTCGCAAGCGATCATGAGAACGATAAAGTTGCTGTACAATACAAGTTTCCAATGATACTAAAGTTAAATTAGGTCACGATCACTTTTACCACTGCACATGCGGCCTGCACAAAGCAACCACGTACCAACGGTAACCATCTCAGCCGCGTAAGTACTACCCCTCGCAAAGGGCACTGCTACACTTAATACGCAGCCAACGTGTACCATTTGCAAGCTCCGGCGTTACCAAGTACAGCCACACAACAGTTTAATAAAAGAGAACCACATTATCATTATCGTCACATTATAACACAGAGACACGATTAAAGTCAAAACTTATAGTGCATTTAGTTAAAATATTTACAGTCACAATCACAACTGCACGGAGTATCAAATACCATCAAACCAAAGCTAATTAGCTCTCCCATTGATCTAACTATCACATGGTTACAACAACACAACAGTAATTCAGATAGCAAGCAAGTGTCACATTCGTGGCCTATGAGCTGCAATAGCTCCCCAACATTGTATAACGCATTCTCTCCAAGGATCGCAATCACAAGTCGCAACAGTGCATCCCCTCCAAGGATCACTTCACAGAGTCCACCATGACTCTCTAGTCTTCAAGAAGACCCGGCCTCCGCCAGAACCATGCGCCCATCGCGTACCCACGGATTACTCTCCGCGAGCAAATACCGACTTCCAACGAGCTACGACTACGCCATGGTCCCTGGTATAGCCGACCAACCGAACTGTGCACACATTACATTATCGTCATCGTTACAGCATCAACCAACATGCTCTTCGCTTGAATCATTTTCATTATCTGAAACCTCAAACGGTATTTGATCCTCTGGCATTCTACGCAACCTATCGTGTGCGTATTTGTAAGTACGCTTACAACTCAATGATTTCAGGACATCACGGTCACCATCCAAAACAAATATCACTCTCAATGGACCTTTGAACTTGGGGTCCAACTTAGTTTGGTTCCGCAAAACAAAATCAATCAATCATTCTCAATCAAAACAAAGTCACCGATGGAAAACTTATTCAGCCATGCCTTAGATGCATCTGTCGCCACGTTGTTCTAAATGCCACTACATTCAGTGTACCTATACTATGCCTGTAGGTAACAGAAAGAGACAAGTATGAATTACATACTTGACCTGCCTGAGTATTCAACGCCACGACAAGACAATAAGGTTATGTTCTAGGTAGCAAATGATGATGAGAGAGGAACTGACAGTTCTACTGGTAGCGTCAGACATCGCCTGACCTACGTTTGTTCTACATACTTCTAGTTGGATATTCTAGTAGCGTCAGACATCGCCTGACCTATACGTTTGTTCTACTTCTAGTCGGAGATTCTATTCTCCTTACGAGCCTCCCAAACACCCCTTACAGCTCGCCCATGCCTCGCACAACCATTCCTGTTCTAGGTTGCTTCTACTGATTCTCATCTAAGTTCTACACATTCGTCCCTCACCTCATATGCTCCTGAATGTATATATATAGTGTGCAAACGACTCACATGAATCCTCACATGCGCAGCGATCGCCTCACGGTCGCTCTTACCAGCTCTCCTCTCCTCACCGGGCCGTTTCTCCCCAGGCTGCCGATTGTCGCTGCTTCTTTTTGTCACCTCCAAGAACAGTCGAAACAAGTCACGTCCATCCACTCCAAAGCGTGCCGGCCGACTGCCCCAAGAACTCTCAAACAGACGCCATCTTGGAAATTTTCCCCCCTTCTCATTTCGTTCCTTTTTAATATTGCCAAATAACAATAACAATAATCGAAACCTATTGCAGTGACAAGAAAACAGCTTACCGGTTTTATTGAAGGATCGCGTTCTGTCGCGACACTCCCGACAGCGAGGATGAAGTTCTTAGATCAGGAGGAGGGCGGTCAGCTGGTCAGTCCACAGATCAATCTTCTCTTGCTCGTATGGCCGCCAGCCGTTTCACTCTTTCTCCAGTTCTGGTAGATTGTGCTTCTTCGCTTCTAGTTTCCATTTCTGTCTCTTCTTGAGACTGGTCTTCGGCGTCACCGATGCGTTCTGTCCTCGTCTCTTCGGCGGACGTTCTCGAGGCCTCTGGGTCAGTCTCCAGCTTAACTATTTCATCTGGGGTGGTCGCATCTTCTTGGGTGGTTTCCTCGCAGCTTCTCACTGGACTCCTTATTTAAATTTCCTGTTCGAAGAAGTCTCTCATTGGGGGTTCTACCGTAGAGCTTTGATGAGCGTCTTCCTCCACCTCTAAAGGATATAGGTGTCCTACTGATCGTATAAACGCCTTCCCGTCCACGACTACTTTGGCTACTCTGCATTCTCCGTCCGCGCCTTTCACCAGGCTGGAAATCTTTCCTATTCTCCAATTTTCTCTATTTTTAGAGTCGCCTTTGACCTGTACCACGTCTCCTACTTGCGGGTTCTGCTTTGCTGTTACGCGGGGTTCTTTAGGCGAATGTCTGTACTTTTCTCATAGGCTGCAAAGGTACTGACTGTGAAACATGCTTTTGAACTCTTCTAAAATCCTCAGCCCTTTCTTCCACCCTTGTATGAGGTTTTCTCTGGTCACAGTGCCCCCGGGTTTCTGACCTTGGATGGAAGGTTCAATAGCTATGCACTTGCCCAAGGTGAGGAAATCTGAGGGTTTAAAAACACATTCTATGTCCGCGCCAACACAGATCAAAGGGCGAGTGTTTGTTACCGCTTCTACTTCTTTGACGACTGTGTTCGTCAGCAACTGTTTCCCAATCGTTCTTTTCATACAGTTCTTGACTATGCCTATCAACCTCTCATAGAAGCCTCCATGCCATGGACTAAGTTGCGGTATAAACTTCCACCTTATTCTTTTCGCCTGAAAACTGGCTTTCTGCCATCACTTCTGCAGTCAGTTTGAACTGCAGGAGAATGTCTGAGAATGAAATGAATGTAATTGTCTGAGATGACGATCTCTGGACGGCCTCGTGTTGACATGAACCTCCTCATGGCTAATAGACATTCTTCTGCGGTGAGGTCCCGGACGCTTTCTAAGTGCACCGCACGGACAGCCAGACATGTGTATATGCAGATCCATCTTTTCTGTTTTTGACCATTGTCGTTGATGAACAGGGGTCCGAAGTAGTCGATCCCTGTATAGGTAAATAGAGCGCTATAATTGGCGCGGTCAGGTGGTAGCGCCGGGGTGTGCGGAAGTTTATACGGACCTCCTCCATGCTTTACGCATTGCTGACATTTCTTTATTATTCTTTGCACCTTTGCCTTTCCTTGGGGTATCCAATATTTCTGCCGGATGATACTTAATGTGTGTGGGGCTCCCACATGGTAATGATTCTCATGCGTTTCTCGGATGAATTTGTCGGTAAATTCGGAGTTCTTCGGAATAATGATTGGGTGTATCATGTCATATGGGCACGCGGTGTTCATGATACGTCCTTTGCATCTTAGTAGTCCTTCAGTGTCTGTAAATAGACCAAGGTTTCTAGTGAGGCTCGTTCTCTTGCCTGCTGTTTCTTCAGGGTAAGTGAAGTCTTTGTAGTTTTAGTATTTCTTCTGTGAGGTTTCTATAGTTTCCTGTTGACTCATTTGTTTCTGGTATTTCTTCTGTGAGGTATTTATCGTTTCCTGCTGACTCATTCGTTTCTATGTCCAATCTGGAGGTTCTGGTAATTGGTTTTCAGTTTCTGATATATCTTCCATTTCTCTATCCTCGATTCCTTGTTCCAAAGTAGTGAAAAGCGCCGCCTGGCCATGTTCCTGCAAACTTGGCCAGCCCTCCTCACCAAGCGAAAGGAATTGTGGACCATTGGCCCATAATTCCTTCTTCATGTGCCATAACTCTGGTCGAGTTGCTAGATCGACCGGGTTCGACTCTGTATTTACATATCTAGGTTATATTTTCTTTACTTGCTTTACTTCGTTGACACGGTATTGTTTAGGAATGTGCTTCATGAGTTGGTGGTCATTTGAGGTACAATCTCTTATATTCATAGATAATTCTGAGAAGGCTGTTCTTGCTTTATTTACAAAGTCGCGTGCTCTCTGTGTGGTGTCCGATCCTGTGACTAGGTTATCCACGTACGTCTTCTCTACAATTTCTGTGATGATTGATCCGTCGCCCTTCGATAGGTGATGTCTAATGGTCGCTGTTAATAAGAAGGGACTCGCGATTATCCCAAAGAGAACTCTGCAGAATCGCAGGTGGAGGATATTCTCTTCGGTCACTCCTTGTGACACATCCTTAAGCCATAAGAACCGGGTCACGTCTCTGTCTTCAAGCTGCAGTCCGACTTGCAGGAAAGCCTTCTCAATATCGGCCGTGATACCTATCTTATTTAGTCTGAATTTTAAAAGCAGTGCGGTGAGGTGTTCGAGCATCAGAGGTACATACACTCATTAAGGCTTCTACTGTCTCTTAATTTGGCGGATGCATCGTAGACGATTCGGCACTTCTTTCCGTCCTGCACGATGACGTGGTGCGGTAGGTAATGTACCGGACTCTGATCAGCTGAATTTGCATCTGAGGGGTCCACTTCTTCTATAATGCCGGCCTTCAGTTGACCTTTCAGAATCTCGTCATAGGTACTCTGTTTTCATGTCAGGTGTAAGCCTCTTTATCAGGCTTGACATTCTTCCATGTGCTAAACCGTAGTTGGTGGGGAGGTCCGGGGGGTAAGAGATCCAGGGCCATTTTACTGGTATCTATTGTCCTGGTATTGAACAGTCTCATTGAACTGACGAATCGCTTCTTCTTCCCTCGTTACCTTGGGAGAGTCACTGATCCCTATGCTCTCTAAGGCCCACAGGAATTTGATGTCGGTTCCTTGAAAAGGTAGGTCAGGCTCCGAAAAATACGATCCTTCCTAGCACTGGCAGTAAGTGATCACAGACAGAATGTCGCTTTTCTGTTCTAGCGTTTTTCCTGTGATCATCCATCCAAAGTCTGTGTCGACTAGGTACAGGTTGCTTCTTAGTCGTTTCGTTTCATTTCAGTTCAAGTCCGGTCTCCCTGGCCAATTGTTCTGTTATGTAGCTGCGCTGGCTGCCGCTGTCCAGCAGAACTCGGCACCGCCTGTTCTTGCTTCCTCCCTGACGTCCTGCCATTACTATCGCGGTCTGGCTCGCGTGTGGGGCATAGCGCCTGATTGTGTTTTCCCTTGCAATAGTAGCATGGTTTTTTGTACTTGCACAACGCTATCCCGTGCCCTTCTTTAAAGCAGAGGTAACATTTTCTACCGAGCTTCCTTTTCCTGCTCGTCCGCGCAAACCAAAGAGGGCGAAGCAACAATGGGAGCCGGTATTCGGCAACGAGCTTGTTGGAATCTTATTGGCACTCACCTTGATTTTGTAGTGTCTCCCTCACTACCAAAGTCGCTCCACGCAAATGTGATTGCTGCGCACGCACTGTTTGTAAGGAATATTAACTTTCCGTAATATCAAAAAATTTGCACCGTATAATGGCTGCCATTGACAAAATCCGAAAAGGAAGACGCGTCGATCAGATGAACTTGGATGATCGTCGTCTGCGCTGGTTTGTTTTTGTTTCATTCGAAATCGTCAATTTTATCAATAAAAGCCAATAAAAGCAATGTTTTCTATCGTAATTACGAAAATTGGCCAATGGTGACTAACTTCCGGTACATAATCTCATTGCAATGCAAAATAGTGAAATGAAAACAAAACAAACTTTAATTGCGCATGCGTCAATTTGACTTGTTGTTTCGATCGATCGATCGATTTTTAGTGTTGTTACATTCTATGGTCGTTATAATTATTCTTGAACGTACCCAATGAGCGAACTGAAGACTCGTGCTAAAAGTCTTTAAAATGTCAAACATGTACAGTGCCAAGGAGTATATAAACTTACTACGTACTTACTACTTGCTTACTTGCTACTTATGTACAGTGCTATCGAATCGACTAAAGCAATCCTTTGACCATGTTAGGTACCTACCGGAAAGGTTCTCGAATGCTTATAATACAACTCAACAACTCCCTTTCCCAGAGAATTCACACTGAGTGCTCTATTTAAATAACAAGATATATAAACAAGTCAAAACAAGTCTCTGACCCTTTAATCACCCTTTTAACCGTTCTATAGGTCTGAAATCAGGGAAAAATATGTAACTAAAATAACAAGTAATTTATCCCATTCTTGCCTGTGAGTCCACACTAGGATCCCTCCCTAGGCTGTGAACTCATCTGTAAACTCAAAATAAACAAAAACATCATTATGTAAATTTGATTTATTTCTGATATAGATTTCTAGACCTGCTTCTAGGTCTCCTCCACATGAGTTTCTCGGTCTCCACCATATGAGTTTCTCGGTCTCCACCATATGAGTTTCTCGGTCTCCACCATATGAGTTTCTCGGTCTCCACCATATGAGTTTCTCGGTCTCCACCATATGAGTTTCTCGGTCTCCACCATATGAGTTTCTCGGTCTCCACCATATGAGTTTCTCGGTCTCCACCATAAGAGTTTCTCGGTCTCCACCATATGAGTTTCTCGGTCTCCACCATAAGAGTTTCTCGGTCTCCACCATATGAGTTTCTCGGTCTCCACCATATGAGTTTCTCGTTTCCTGTAAAAGAGACCAGTTTAGTATATGACTACCATTCTTTACTTCTGTTCTAATATTTCCATCAGGAGCCTCCCGAGCGGAAGGAAGTGGTCTTTCCTACTTTCTTATGCTTCGCTATTCTCAAATACATATAATTGTTCAGCATCTCCACCATTTTGTCGCCACGTTGTTCTAAATGCCACTACATTCAGTGTACCTATACTATGCCTGTAGGTAACAGAAAGAGACAAGTATGAATTACATACTTGACCTGCCTGAGTATTCAACGCCACGACAAGACAATAAGGTTATGTTCTAGGTAGCAAATGATGATGAGAGAGGAACTGACAGTTCTACTGGTAGCGTCAGACATCGCCTGACCTACGTTTGTTCTACATACTTCTAGTTGGATATTCTAGTAGCGTCAGACATCGCCTGACCTATACGTTTGTTCTACTTCTAGTCGGAGATTCTATTCTCCTTACGAGCCTCCCAAACACCCCTTACAGCTCGCCCATGCCTCGCACAACCATTCCTGTTCTAGGTTGCTTCTACTGATTCTCATCTAAGTTCTACACATTCGTCCCTCACCTCATATGCTCCTGAATGTATATATATAGTGTGCAAACGACTCACATGAATCCTCACATGCGCAGCGATCGCCTCACGGTCGCTCTTACCAGCTCTCCTCTCCTCACCGGGCCGTTTCTCCCCAGGCTGCCGATTGTCGCTGCTTCTTTTTGTCACCTCCAAGAACAGTCGAAACAAGTCACGTCCATCCACTCCAAAGCGTGCCGGCCGACTGCCCCAAGAACTCTCAAACAGACGCCATCTTGGAAATTTTCCCCCCTTCTCATTTCGTTCCTTTTTAATATTGCCAAATAACAATAACAATAATCGAAACCTATTGCAGTGACAAGAAAACAGCTTACCGGTTTTATTGAAGGATCGCGTTCTGTCGCGACAGCATCAAACCTCTGCTTATCATACAATGCGTTTTTCTAATCAGTCCTGATGCAGATTGCCTAATCTCATCGAGATCCAACGTCTGTTCTAAGCTTCTAACTCATCATCGACGCACATACGATCCGCGCCATCATGATTTTCTATTATTACTAAGAGCGCCGGGCTCACGAACGGTGAACAACACGGTCTAATTATGTTTGCGCGTAACAACTCATCTACCATATCACGCATGATCTTACGCTCCTCCGGGGATAAACGAAATGGACAGCTCATCGCGACGTCTCACAGGATCACTACAATCGAGATTCTGCTGCATGTCGCGGCTGGTGGCCGGCTGCTTCTTCCCGATCTTTATCGTAAGTTCACGATATCTGGTCATTGCATTTTCAGTTTTGTGATGGTGCAAGCAGCTGTCTGAAACACAGGCAAAAGGGCAATACCTATCCACTTGTTTTGTTTCACTATAGATCGTCGTTGGTTGTACTTGTGGTCAGTAGGTAGTAAGGTAGGTAAACTGCGTAATTCGTTGCTTTGTATCTCTGAGGCATAGGTAACCTCTTGTGTGTGAGATTCCCGATCCGGTACGTTTTAATTTTACAGGTTTTGATTTTTATTGCCAAGCCATGAGTTTGAAACTTGCGGGCGATTTTTACAATTACACACAGTTAAAGGGGCTTTTAACTAAGAACAACGATTTCACAAAAATCGAGGCAAACAAAACGCGTTTCTGCGCGTAGGAAGAAGTCTCACAAACGTAAAGTAAATAGTCTGGCCTAGTATGATATGTTTTGCATCATAATCAGTGCAAGAAACGTGTTAAACTAACGAGTAATGCGTAAGAATGGAACAATATACTCGCCTGTTATTGTTTGTTTCAAAATCCATTTGATTTAATTGAAGTTTCATCGGAAATCCATATTGAGTTGGAATCTCCATCAATTTTTTACTCACAGTTGATGATGTCATCGGCTTTCGAGGTAATAGTGAAATCGAGCCTTGTTTCAACTGTTGCCTGGTATTTTGGTTACATCGTCGTGGGATTTTTCCATTGTTAAAATTTATGGGGGTAGTTGCATTATTGTTTTCAATCAGTCACTATTTCGTCATTAGACATTCCTCGAATTCTTTACACGCGATGTCAGGGTACAACAGCCAGATGCATTTTACAACGCCTCCCCAAGATAACATTGATTTGACCAACTTTTACAGGGTTATTGATGGTGAACAAATTTGCAGTCGCGCATCATGACTAACATGAATTATCTTCACTCGATGTCATTGATCTTAGGTATGGGTAACAATTCCGATCGTTGCCGCGAACCCGTTGCATTAGCGCTTGTATGAGGGCGCGTAATCACAATTTAAATTTCAAACAGTTATGACCATTGTTTATTGCAGTAATTTTCACTTTTTAACATCTCAATGCTTGATCGAATCCCAGTTCTGATGACGGGGAACGGGTAGAATAGAGCACGGCTCCAAATGACAATCAGATACTTGTGGGCGTTTCTAGTGGGAGATCAAGCAATGAGTGAACACATATTCGATCCATTCACAGTTTATTATCACTTTTACTAGTCTTTGGTTACAGTAACGTATAGCTCCGATTTAACAATGGTTATCATAGCACGACACAATGGATGTTACTTATCTCGATTAGGAAACGTGGCGAGTTCAGTGCAGAGCTGGCCCAAGTTGTCACTTCGATGAGATCCCAACGAAAAGTGCGCTGCCGGGCATCTTGTCCCGCCATCTTCATTCACCAAAACCCGCGCTTTCATAAAACACGAGCTTCTATTGACCAAAGCCTCTGATTGGTCAAGCCTTACACGTGTACCAATCGTACCACACAATAATGTTGCCAGCTCCGCAAAGACCACGCCCTAGCCTAGACTAGACTAGACGTTTCCCAATGAATTTGAACGCAAACACAAACGAACATCGAACTATAACATTCGTTACGAACTTCACAATTTCTGAACGAACAACGGTCTACATGAGTCTATGCCATTTGCGTGACATTTCGGAACGCAATCTTGTTGTTTATTTGTCCGACTCCACCACTCTCCGACATATATATATATATAAATGTATTCACATTATATACTTATATAAACATAATATGTAAATGTAATAGAATTAACATACATAAAGTAAAAAAAAATATATATAAATAAATAATAACAGCAGCTGTGCTTCTACGAGTCCGTTTCTTCTTTTTGCCTTACTAAAACACATGATAATAACAAAATGATCTCTCTCAAACTATTACTGGCTATATAATTGGTGTTAATTTTAAGGATATATCTGTTTTGTAACGCTGTTAATTACCTGAATAAATAAATAAATAAATGAATAAACAAATAAATAAATAAAAATAGACCTTAGTTCTAGATTTGGCCACCGGGTCAGTAAAGTTTGTGGAACTGTAGCAGGCCATGACAAGCAACCCGTTGTTCCGCAAGCCGTCACACGGCAAATGCCAGCTGTACACGTTGTCAGGTGTCCCGTCACGGCCAATTTGCCGTGTCCGTCCGTCCGGCTCGGATACACAGGGGACCGGCTGTCGCGCTCGACCAAATGTCATTCGTAATGTGCTTATGGTTAATGAATTATGAGGGATATTAAGCGGATGTAGTTGGACGTGTGACTTGTGTTATTGTTAGTACTTAATTAAATTATACTGCAGAGAAGAGACACGAGATGTTCTCCAGCATTCGCAGTTTATTTATTGTACTTTCTACCTACACAAAACTTAATAACATAGACTAAACTGATGTGATAGACTTTTACATAGACATGATAGACCATGTAAAAAGGCGAGCTTATCTTTTACAAGACATGTTTTCCAGCAAACCCTAAGGAAAGGGTAAAGTATGTATATATAGGCAACGGAAAATTAGTGGAAAGTATGGGAAAAGTGAGCGGGGCAACATCTGCGCGTAAATATAACTTTGTATCAATAAATACATGGAGATACACAAACCATGGATAGAGTATTTTACTGAGTAACATAATAATATGCCTGAACTTCAGCCTAAAGTTAAAGCCACTTATATTTTAAATTATAAAAGTCCTTACAACCTATGATCAGATGTTAGCTTAATTGAGCATGTCCTAAAATGTTAACCATTTTTAGGGTCTCGTATCTCAGAAGGAGAAACTCTTATAGTCACTCGTGCGTCTGTCCGTCCGTCCGTCTGTATGTCACAGGCAATTTACTCAGAACATATTGGACCGATGAAGTTAAAAATTGGTAAACATATCAATATCTGTGCAATGTAAATATATAAATATGGAATATGGGGGCCACTTTTGGGGGCCAAAGGAGAAAAATAAAATTCAAAATATGGCATGTAACATATCAAATGAAAGCGCATGGTGCGAGAATCTTGAATATATTTTTATAATATTGCCAGGATTTATTTTGACAAAGTTGTGCTCAAAAATATGACCGATTTGCATGTCATCAAAACTTCTAGGATACTTCCTGAAGTCCTAAAAATCTGAAATTTGGTATGCAAGCACAAGTTTGCACCCCTATCCTAAAAAAACTCCACTAAATCCACGAAATCTACAACTTTAACGTCTTAACCCCCTAAATCTGGGGTGCAAGTATGAAAAACTGAATTTTAAGGTACTTTTAGGGTACTTTGTTGGTGTTAGTCCTATATTGTTGTACGAAACCCTCTCAACGCGAGTCCAACTCGCACTTGGCAGCTTATTTTTAGGGTTCCGTAGAGAAACAAGGAAACCTTATAGTTTCGTCAAGTCTGTCTGTCCGTCCGTCCGTATGTCACAGCAACTTTATTCCAAAACTATTAGGACTACACAGTTGAAACTTGGTACGTAGATGTATTCTATGAACCGCTTTACGATTTTTATACAAACACTGAAAAAAATAAAAATTTAAGGGGGGCTCCCCATACATGAAACTGAAACCAAAATATTTTTTTTCATCAAACTTACATGTGTCTATAGTTAGGTCTACAAAATTGAAGTGGAGGTTTCTAAAACCATTTTTCCTCAAAGTCAATTTTTAAAGAGACATTTTCCATCAGTATTGAACTTTGTATGCAAGCACAAAGACCTGTTTTACTTGCGACGCCTTATACCACGTCTCAACTGTGTAGTCCTAACAGTTTCGGAATAAAGTTGCTGTGACATACAAACGGACGGACGGGACGGACGGACGGACGCACAGACGGACAGACAGACTTGACGAAACTATAAGGGTTTCGTTGTTTCTCTACGGAACCCTAAAGAAAGTGGCATTTTTTTAGCATATGCTCAATTATGAGTGATTCAAATTGCCGACTATTGTTTCACTTCAAGAAACATCCACATCATAATTATCATGACAGAGTAGATAAATATGTAAAATATTTTTTTATTTTTTTATTTAGCTATTAAAGTGTCACCTGCTGGGCAAAGGCCTGCCCCTCTTTCGTCCACACTTCCCTGGTCTGTGCCACCTAAAATAATATTATTATGTAAAAATACAAAACATTTATACACAAAGGGATTACCGGTGTGAAGTTGGCAGCCAAAAAGTTAGCAGCCAAAATAATCCGACCGAATTAAAGAGTGTTATTTTAATATTAACACTAATGGCCTCTGTGATGGGTTTTAGACCATACAAGGACGTACCACACACAACAAGACCTAGCCTATGTACTGTCCAACCCTCCTTATCAGTCAAAATGGCCCGCAGCACTTTCAAGATAAAGAAAGAAAGAAAGAAAAAGTTTGATCTTTCGCCAGTCGTGGATGTGTCTTGTCGTCCGATATTAGTATTCAAAAGTATTCTAGATTATAGTCTAGGACCTACTTTACAAAACTAGACCTAGCCTATGTACTGTCCGAACCTTTAAATCTGTCAAAATCACCAGCAGCGCTTTCAAGATGAGGAAAAAATAAACATGTCTGAGCTTTCAACGACCGTGGTAGTGTCTTGTCGTCCGATATTAGTAATCAAAAGTATTCTAGATTATGGTCTAGGACCTACTTTACAAAACTAGACCTAGCCTATGTACTGTCCGAACCTTTAAATCTGTCAAAATCACCAGCAGCGCTTTCAAGATGAGGAAAAAATAAACATGTCTGAGCTTTCAACGACCGTGGTAGTGTCTTGTCGTCCGATATTAGTATTCAAAAGTATTCTAGATTATGGTCTAGGACCTACTTTACAATACTAGACCTAGCCTATGTACTGTCCGAACCTTTAAATCCGTCAAAATCACCAGCAGCGCTTTCAAGATGACGAAAAAATTAAAAAAGTCTGAGCTTTCAACGACCGTGGTAGTGTCTTGTCGTCCGATATTAGTATTCAAAAGTATTCTAGATTATGGTCTAGGACCTACATTACAAAACTAGACCTAGCCTATGTACTGTCCGAACCTTTAAATCTGTCAAAATCACCAGCAGCGCTTTCAAGATGAGGAAAAAATAAACATGTCTGAGCTTTCAACGACCGTGGTAGTGTCTTGTCGTCCGATATTAGTATTCAAAAGTATTCTAGATTATGGTCTAGGACCTACATTACAAAACTAGACCTAGCCTATGTACTGTCCGAACCTTTAAATCCGTCAAAATCACCAGCAGCGCTTTCAAGATGAGGAAAAAATAAAAAAGTCTTAGCTTTCAACGACCGTGGTAGTGTCTTGTCGTCCGATATTAGTATTCAAAAGTATTCTAGATTATGGTCTAGGACCTACTTTACAAAACTAGACCTAGCCTATGTACTGTCCGAACCTTTAAATCTGTCAAAATCACCAGCAGCGCTTTCAAGATGAGGAAAAAATAAACATGTCTGAGCTTTCAACGACCGTGGTAGTGTCTTGTCGTCCGATATTAGTATTCAAAAGTATTCTAGATTATGGTCTAGGACCTACTTTATAAAACTAGACCTAGCCTATGTACTGTCCGAACCTTTAAATCTGTCAAAATCACCAGCAGCGCTTTCAAGATGAGGAAAAAATAAACATGACTGAGCTTTCAACGACCGTGGTAGTGTCTTGTCGTCCGATATTAGTATTCAAAAGTATTCTAGATTATGGTCTAGGACCTACTTTAAAAAACTAGACCTAGCCTATGTACTGTCCGAACCTTTAAATCCGTCAAAATCACCAGCAGCGCTTTCAAGATGAGGATAAAAATAAACATGTCTGAGCTTTCAACGACCGTGGTAGTGTCTTGTCGTCCAATATTAGTATTCAAAAGTATTCTAGATTATGGTCTAGGACCTACTTTAAAAAACTAGACCTAGCCTATGTACTGTCCGAACCTTTAAATCTGTCAAAATCACCAGCAGCGCTTTCAATATGAGGAAAAAATAAACATGTTTGAGCTTTCAACGACCGTGGTAGTGTCTTGTCGTCCGATATTAGTATTCAAAAGTATTCTAGATTATGGTCTAGGACCTACTTTACAATACTAGACCTACCCTATGTACTGTCCGAACCTTTAAATCCGTCAAAATCACCAGCAGCGCTTTCAGTTCAGTTCAGTTCAGTTCAAAATTTTTATTGACCATAAAATCATACATATTACTTAGTCAACGTCAATATAATATTAATATTTTTGTATACTACCGCCCGTTCGGAAGTTGTGGGCTTAGGGATGGAGCAAAGAAGGGCAAGAAACCTCCCCCGTACCTCTTTTAAAATATCAGAGCCTTAAAAATACAATGTTATGTATTTCTACTTAAGTCTAAGGAAATACACCGAGGAGAGACGTACTGACTCAGTCCATCGCCCCTCTTTGGATTTCTGTGCGCTGAGATGGTAAAGACCATGCAGTTTTGTCATCTAAATATTCTTTTACACTGTAATATGACTTCTTCAATAGGCCGTTTTTGACATAGTTTTTGAACCTCCTTTCTGGTAGGTCCGTTGCTTCATTAGGTATTTTATTATAAAAACTAACACATACTCCCATAAAAGAGTGATTCATTTCAAGATGAGGAAAAAATAAAAAAAGTCTGAGCTTTCAACGACCGTGGTAGTGTCTTGTCGTCCGATATTAGTATTCAAAAGTATTCTAGATTATGGTCTAGGACCTACTTTACAAAACTAGACCTAGCCTATGTACTGTCCGAACCTTTAAACCTGTCAAAATCACCAGCAGCGCTTTCAAGATGAGGAAAAAATAAACATGTCTGAGCTTTCAACGACCGTGGTAGTGTCTTGTCGTCCGATATTAGTATTCAAAAGTATTCTAGATTATGGTCTAGGACCTACTTTACAAAACTAGACCTAGCCTATGTACTGTCCGAACCTTTAAATCCGTCAAAATCACCAGCAGCGCTTTCAAGATGAGGAAAAAATAAAAAAAGTCTGAGCTTTCAACGACCGTGGTAGTGTCTTGTCGTCCGATATTAGTATTCAAAAGTATTCTAGATTATGGTCTAGGACCTACATTACAAAACTAGACCTAGCCTATGTACTGTCCGAACCTTTAAATCTGTCAAAATCACCAGCAGCGCTTTCAAGATGAGGAAAAAATAAACATGTCTGAGCTTTCAACGACCGTGGTAGTGTCTTGTCGTCCGATATTAGTATTCAAAAGTATTCTAGATTATGGTCTAGGACCTACATTACAAAACTAGACCTAGCCTATGTACTGTCCGAACCTTTAAATCCGTCAAAATCACCAGCAGCGCTTTCAAAATGAGGAAAAAATAAACATGTCTGAGCTTTCAACGACCGTGGTAGTGTCTTGTCGTCCGATATTAGTATTCAAAAGTATTCTAGATTATGGTCTAGGACCTACATTACAAAACTAGACCTAGCCTATGTACTGTCCAAACCTTTAAATCCGTCAAAATCACCAGCAGCGCTTTCAAAATGAGGAAAAAATAAACATGTCTGAGCTTTCAACGACCGTGGTAGTGTCTTGTCGTCCGATATTAGTATTCAAAAGTATTCTAGATTATGGTCTAGGACCTACTTTACAAAACTAGACCTAGCCTATGTACTGTCCGAACCTTTAAATCTGTCAAAATCACCAGCAGCGCTTTCAAGATGAGGAAAAAATAAACATGTCTGAGCTTTCAACGACCGTGGTAGTGTCTTGTCGTCCGATATTAGTATTCAAAAGTATTCTAGATTATGGTCTAGGACCTACTTTACAAAACTAGACCTAGCCTATGTACTGTCCGAACCTTTAAATCCGTCAAAATCACCAGCAGCGCTTTCAAGATGAGGAAAAAATAAAAAAAGTCTGAGCTTTCAACGACCGTGGTAGTGTCTTGTCGTCCGATATTAGTATTCAAAAGTATTCTAGATTATGGTCTAGGACCTACATTACAAAACTAGACCTAGCCTATGTACTGTCCGAACCTTTAAATCTGTCAAAATCACCAGCAGCGCTTTCAAGATGAGGAAAAAATAAACATGTCTGAGCTTTCAACGACCGTGGTAGTGTCTTGTCGTCCGATATTAGTATTCAAAAGTATTCTAGATTATGGTCTAGGACCTACTTTACAAAACTAGACCTAGCCTATGTACTGTCCGAACCTTTAAGTCCGTCAAAATCACCAGCAGCGCTTTCAAGATGAGGAAAAAATAAACATGTCTGAGCTTTCAACGACCGTGGTAGTGTCTTGTCGTCCGATATTAGTATTCAAAAGTATTCTAGATTATGGTCTAGGACCTACATTACAAAACTAGACCTAGCCTATGTACTGTCCGAACCTTTAAATCTGTCAAAATCACCAGCAGCGCTTTCAAGATGAGGAAAAAATAAACATGTCTGAGCTTTCAACGACCGTGGTAGTGTCTTGTCGTCCGATATTAGTATTCAAAAGTATTCTAGATTATGGTCTAGGACCTACTTTACAAAACTAGACCTAGCCTATGTACTGTCCGAACCTTTAAATCCGTCAAAATCACCAGCAGCGCTTTCAAGATGAGGAAAAAATAAAAAAGTCTGAGCTTTCAACGACCGTGGTAGTGTCTTGTCGTCCGATATTAGTATTCAAAAGTATTCTAGATTATGGTCTAGGACCTACTTTACAAAACTAGACCTAGCCTATGTACTGTCCGAACCTTTAAATCTGTCAAAATCACCAGCAGCGCTTTCAAGATGAGGAAAAAATAAACATGTCTGAGCTTTCAACGACCGTGGTAGTATCTTGTCGTCCGATATTAGTATTCAAAAGTATTCTAGATTATGGTCTAGGACCTACTTTATAAAACTAGACCTAGCCTATGTACTGTCCGAACCTTTAAATCTGTCAAAATCACCAGCAGCGCTTTCAAGATGAGGAAAAAATAAACATGTCTGAGCTTTCAACGACCGTGGTAGTGTCTTGTCGTCCGATATTAGTATTCAAAAGTATTCTAGATTATGGTCTAGGACCTACTTTACAAAACTAGACCTAGCCTATGTACTGTCCGAACCTTTAAATCCGTCAAAATCACCAGCAGCGCTTTCAAGATGAGGAAAAAATAAACATGTCTGAGCTTTCAACGACCGTGGTAGTGTCTTGTCGTCCGATATTAGCATTCAAAAGTATTCTAGATTATGGTCTAGGACCTACTTTACAATACTAGACCTAGCCTATGTACTGTCCGAACCTTTAAATCCGTCAAAATCACCAGCAGCGCTTTCAAGATGAGGAAAAAATAAAAAAAGTCTGAGCTTTCAACGACCGTGGTAGTGTCTTGTCGTCCGATATTAGTATTCAAAAGTGATCTAGATTATGGTCTAGGACCTACTTTACAAAACTAGACCTAGCCTATGTACTGTCCGAACCTTTAAATCCGTCAAAATCACCAGCAGCGCTTTCAAGATGAGGAAAAAATAAAAAAGTCTTAGCTTTCAACGACCGTGGTAGTGTCTTGTCGTCCGATATTAGTATTCAAAAGTATTCTAGATTATGGTCTAGGACCTACTTTACAAAACTAGACCTAGCCTATGTACTGTCCGAACCTTTAAATCTGTCAAAATCACAAGCAGCGCTTTCAAGATGAGGAAAAAATAAACATGTCTGAGCTTTCAACGACCGTGGTAGTGTCTTGTCGTCCGATATTAGTATTCAAAAGTATTCTAGATTATGGTCTAGGACCTACTTTATAAAACTAGACCTAGCCTATGTACTGTCCGAACCTTTAAATCTGTCAAAATCACCAGCAGCGCTTTCAAGATGAGGAAAAAATAAACATGACTGAGCTTTCAACGACCGTGGTAGTGTCTTGTCGTCCGATATTAGTATTCAAAAGTATTCTAGATTATGGTCTAGGACCTACTTTAAAAAACTAGACCTAGCCTATGTACTGTCCGAACCTTTAAATCTGTCAAAATCACCAGCAGCGCTTTCAATATGAGGAAAAAATAAACATGTTTGAGCTTTCAACGACCGTGGTAGTGTCTTGTCGTCCGATATTAGTATTCAAAAGTATTCTAGATTATGGTCTAGGACCTACTTTACAATACTAGACCTACCCTATGTACTGTCCGAACCTTTAAATCCGTCAAAATCACCAGCAGCGCTTTCAAGATGAGGAAAAAATAAAAAAAGTCTGAGCTTTCAACGACCGTGGTAGTGTCTTGTCGTCCGATATTAGTATTCAAAAGTATTCTAGATTATGGTCTAGGACCTACTTTACAAAACTAGACCTAGCCTATGTACTGTCCGAACCTTTAAATCCGTCAAAATCACCAGCAGCGCTTTCAAGATGAGGAAAAAATAAAAAAAGTCTGAGCTTTCAACGACCGTGGTAGTGTCTTGTCGTCCGATATTAGTATTCAAAAGTATTCTAGATTATGGTCTAGGACCTACATTACAAAACTAGACCTAGCCTATGTACTGTCCGAACCTTTAAATCTGTCAAAATCACCAGCAGCGCTTTCAAGATGAGGAAAAAATAAACATGTCTGAGCTTTCAACGACCGTGGTAGTGTCTTGTCGTCCGATATTAGTATTCAAAAGTATTCTTGATTATGGTCTAGGACATACATTACAAAACTAGACCTAGCCTATGTACTGTCCGAACCTTTAAATCCGTCAAAATCACCAGCAGCGCTTTCAAAATGAGGAAAAAATAAACATGTCTGAGCTTTCAACGACCGTGGTAGTGTCTTGTCGTCCGATATTAGTATTCAAAAGTATTCTAGATTATGGTCTAGGACCTACATTACAAAACTAGACCTAGCCTATGTACTGTCCAAACCTTTAAATCCGTCAAAATCACCAGCAGCGCTTTCAAAATGAGGAAAAAATAAACATGTCTGAGCTTTCAACGACCGTGGTAGTGTCTTGTCGTCCGATATTAGTATTCAAAAGTATTCTAGATTATGGTCTAGGACCTACTTTACAAAACTAGACCTAGCCTATGTACTGTCCGAACCTTTAAATCTGTCAAAATCACCAGCAGCGCTTTCAAGATGAGGAAAAAATAAACATGTCTGAGCTTTCAACGACCGTGGTAGTGTCTTGTCGTCCGATATTAGTATTCAAAAGTATTCTAGATTATGGTCTAGGACCTACTTTACAAAACTAGACCTAGCCTATGTACTGTCCGAACCTTTAAATCCGTCAAAATCACCAGCAGCGCTTTCAAGATGAGGAAAAAATAAACATGTCTGAGCTTTCAACGACCGTGGTAGTGTCTTGTCGTCCGATATTAGTATTCAAAAGTATTCTAGATTATGGTCTAGGACCTACATTACAAAACTAGACCTAGCCTATGTACTGTCCGAACCTTTAAATCTGTCAAAATCACCAGCAGCGCTTTCAAGATGAGGAAAAAATAAACATGTCTGAGCTTTCAACGACTGTGGTAGTGTCTTGTCGTCCGATATTAGTATTCAAAAGTATTCTAGATTATGGTCTAGGACCTACATTACAAAACTAGACCTAGCCTATGTACTGTCCGAACCTTTAAATCCGTCAAAATCACCAGCAGCGCTTTCAAGATGAGGAAAAAATAAACATGTCTGAGCTTTCAACGACCGTGGTAGTGTCTTGTCGTCCGATATTAGTATTCAAAAGTATTCTAGATTATGGTCTAGGACCTACATTACAAAACTAGACCTAGCCTATGTACTGTCCGAACCTTTAAATCCGTCAAAATCACCAGCAGCGCTTTCAAGATGAGGAAAAAATAAACATGTCTGAGCTTTCAACGACCGTGGTAGTGTCTTGTCGTCCGATATTAGTATTCAAAAGTATTCTAGATTATGGTCTAGGACCTACATTACAAAACTAGACCTAGCCTATGTACTGTCCGAACCTTTAAATCCATCAAAATCACCAGCAGCGCTTTCAGGATGAGGAAAAAATAAACATGTCTGAGCTTTAAACGACCGTGGTAGTGTCTTGTCGTCCGATATTAGTACTTAAAAGTATTCTAGATTGTGGTCTAGGACCTATTTAATATTCTAGTTTCTAGTATTCTAGATTATGCTGTAAGATCGACTCAACAAAACTACTTTTAGGCTTAGTAAAAATATATATTGTATAACGCTGCTATTAGCCAACAGATGGCGTTTTCATTGCTTTTTTTCATTTTAAGATTGTAATTAATTAGTTTAATGTACTTACCAATATGTAGATAGAATGTGTTTATTGTTTATTAGCCTTTGTCTTATTCTATTTGCTTGTGAATAAGAGAGAAAATAATGATACTCACCCATCTATTGATGTTGCTATTATCTAATAGATGGCGTTAGCGGTGATTACTGCAGCACATCAATGGCCGTTTTTATTCATTACCGGAAGACTTCGAGACGTGTTATTGTAAATAGGTACCTACCTACAGTGCTACATGTATGTTTTGGCACGTGGCCAAGGGTCGGAACTAACGTGGCCAAGGGTCAAAATTCCCGCAGCGCTTTCATGATGAGGAAAAAACATCGAACGTGATAGGATCGAAGACCGTGGCAGTGTCTTGTCGTCCGATATTAAGTAGTCATCGATCCTTAATAATTGCTTGTGAATAAGAGAGAAAATAACGATACTTACCCATCTATTGACGTTGCTATTATCTAACAGATGGCGTTAGCGGTGATTACTGCAGCACATCAATGGCCGTTTTTATACATTACCGGAAGACTTCGAGACGTGTTATTGTAAATAGGTACCTACAGTGCTACATGGATGTTTTTGCACGTGGCCAAGGGTCGGACGGAAGTAACGTGGCCAAGGGTCAAAATTCCCGCAGCGCTTTCATGATGAGGAAAAAAAGATCAAGGTGAAACTGTTTACTATTCTAATGTATACCTAGTTTATAAGATGTCTGTGATTGCTATGCCTAAAGGGCAAAATGACATTGTAAGATTACCTACATGTACATTTATGGCAATAAATATGCTATACTATACTAGGTACTTTCATCGACCGTGATATGTTCGAAGACCGTGGCAGTGTCTATTCGTCCGATATTAAGTAGTATTTAAAAGTATTCTAGGACCTACTGAACAAAACTAGACCTAGCCTATGTAGGTACGTACAGTCCGAACCTTCATATCATAATAGTCAAAATTACACGCAACCGTTTCAAGATGTATTTTAAAAATTTGTTAAAAC